>OX442365.1:15009575-15151175 GCA_949357725.1 Hyperoplus immaculatus | reverse complement strand
GAGAGAGAGAGAGGAGAGAGAGAGAGAGAGAGAGAGAGAGAGAGAGAGAGAGAGAGAGAGAGAGAGAGAGAGAGAGAGAGAGAGAGAGAGAGAGAGAGAGAGAGAGAGAGAGAGAGAGAGAGAGAGAGAGAGAGAGAGAGAGAGAGAGAGAGAGAGAGAGAGAGAGAGAGAGAGACTGTCCCACAGAGGAATAATTAGGTGGAGTACATCCTTGCTTTTACTCAATTATAGCCACAAGGCTATATGCAAGGCACATCTACTGCATTGTTAGGTAGAAAGCAATTCAGTAGAAAATGGCAAAAGAGTGTCTGGTCATCTTGAACGCGGTGCAGTTTGACATGCACTGCAGCCTGAGCCTAATATTAGAAAATTATTTTTTCAATTCAGACAGCTATGTGAGGGAGTACAATAGTACCCATTGTTCCACAAAATGTTGAGTCCAGAATTGGGCTGCAAGGTCACAGTAGTTACTCCTTAGTGTGTAAAATGGTCGATTGCTGTCTCACCTTTAACTGGGTGTTTACCAGTTGAAACCTGTACTGTTACAGTAAGAGTTGAAATTACTTTGAGAGGGATGAGTTTTGGAATGAAATGCTTGTCCTCACTGAACTAGCCAGTCGTAGGCGGCATGAGAGAAGAAAAGAAGAACAGTGGATGTGAATGTTGCCTAGAAACACGACTGGAGCCATGGACATGGATTCCTTTGCAGACCTCACACCCATGTACATTGTCGCGTTTGATGGTTTGGTAACTTGTCTAATGATTATTGGGTCTCTAATGAATCCCAGTCTGTGCATTTATGTGATGTTTGATGAAAGAAACGACTCAAATGTTGTGCCGCACTAGTTACAGTAAACATCTAAATCTGTTGAAAGCAGTTTTAATTGACGTACCATTGCTCTTGCACTTAATAGAAAGCCCTGCCCATCGTCCAAGTCAATAGTTCACCCTCAGTGTACGTATGTATGTCATACCCTGGAAATCCAGACTCGCCGCTAGCAATTGTATATTTGCTCTGCAACACTCTGGGCACAAACCAATCGAAGCTCATTAACTATGTCAGAAAATTCAGAGCTACCAATCAAATCGTACTATCTGATATGGGTGGGCGTAACCGGATGACGACAGTGCTGCACATGCGCCGTTGAAGTGGTCAAAGTAAACACCAAAGAGGTCTGGTGATATGTTGTTTGAATGATTTGGACTTTGATTTTTTTTTAAATTAACAGAAGACAGCACTCAAATCTTTCATTAGCAAGAGAGATGAATTTGCTGTTTTGCCGACCGAACACTGCAAAAGTGGAATTTACCAGTTAGCCCTGCTGTTCGTTAAACGAACGGTTCTGAATATGTCAGCTGGTTCATTGTTCTGATTGGTCGTAGTTGGTTGTAATGCTATCCAATTGTGTGCAGTGGTATTTTGAAATGCATGCGTTGGTGCCGCCCCTTGAGTTGGAAAGTTTTGTTGCTCATCGCCAGACCCTACATCATTCCATAATCAGAAAACTGTGTATCTTCTCTGCTACATTGTGGAAATCCAGATCTTTCCAATGGTATGCTTGGATTATTACACATTTCATTTCTCTTGAGCAACTTTGTGAAAAATGTAGTGCATTTTATCAAAAGAAAAATACATAGATGTACCTTTTAAGAAACTACTAACTTTCGGTGAACTACACATTGATTTTGTATGCAGAAAAATCCTGTGTAAAACGTTGCCAGTATCGAAGTGCAAACATGATGATTAAAATAAATGGACCTGATTAAGATATGCAGAAAAAATGTTTCAAAAGCCAGAAGAATGTTTATCCTCCGGCCCCGTAAGCCATTCCAGTGGTCTTTATAGAAACCCTAAACTACCATAATAGAAAGAAAAGAGCTCCTTGGTTCTATTTTAGGCTTTGTGTGTCATTGACAGATTACCCAGGAATGTTTCTCCCCCAAAACAGGCCCTTAATTTTTTTTTAAACAAAATAACAGAAACTTAATGCTTCTGTAAATAGCTTTTCTATGAAGTCAAGATATTTCCAGATAAAGTGTTACACAATCTGTGTTTATATGTTAAAACTTTGCTGATCGCTTCACTTGAAGGATCCTCCTCCAGCAGATTGAACTAAATGCATCAGACAGCCAAACCTTTACCAAACACCACTAGAAAATGAGGCTTAAATAAGGTAGAAAATGTCAAAAAAAAGATGTGTTTGTAGTTTGTACTGTAATGAATGAGACAAATTAGCTGGACTATACGGCCAGATAATTAAACCTTTATTTGTGTATTTTTATAATTCGTTGATGGTTTACAACTGTACTATATTTTCATCTCGACTCAAGCTAGAAAGACCATAACATAATTTAAACACACTTATACAGCAGACTTTGTATTCTTCATCAAGGTGACCTCCTTCCATGTTTGTTATAACATAATTAGAAAACAACAGAAGCAATGATTACATTCTAGATAGCTTGCTAATTAGCTGACAATACCACGGTATTATTTGTGTGACAATGCATAGAAAAAGGGCTTTTTCACTGCAGACATTTTGACCTGTCATAGTAGGAAAAGCACAGGTGGTACCAATAAGTTTAACGATGGCTTCATACTATTCCCAGTAAACCTCGACAGTGAGCCTTCATGCACACTATATACCACAGACCTGGTAGTGGCAAAACTATATCAAGTGCAGCTATTATTAATGTCATATATTACACGTGTTTTTTTCCAGTAGTGACACGTTTAAATGTGTCATCTTTTGCCACCATTGTATCCTAACATATTTTACACCATGCAAAGTCAAAATAACCCAAAAATGATGTTGCTTGTTTAACTTCACCTCTCCCACACATGGCTCATTATATCAACAAACTGACACATTTTTATTTTGTTTAATTTTTATATGATAATAGCTGTATAATTACCATGCCAACTAGCTTGAAAACTGTACAGCCAGGCAAACACGGCAGGATGTGTTACCAGGTTAAGTAGATCTGCTTTCTGAAATGCTGCACTCTGAATGCGGTGAAAGGTAGTGTGAACGCGCCGGCTACGCTTAAGGTGCTAATGCATTTCCCACCTGATTATTTAACAGCCTTATTGCTGAACAAAAGATCAACTGAGAACGCAACTGAATGGAGGATTTTCTCACAGAAAATACAGCAGACTTATTCAATGGTATTTCTTCTGCTCTGGGATCATCATCATGGCTATGTTGTGGTTTGACGTTTTTTTTCCACATGACATTTTTCCAACATAATTTTGTGAATGCCAGTACCTTAAAGGGAGTAACAGACTCTGTGAGCAGGTCAGGTGTGCAGTTATGCAAGGCCAAAGTGAATCAGAGGAATGTGTGTGTGTGTGTGTGTGTGTGTGTGTGTGTGTTCTGAAATGTTTGCACTGCCTTCTGCCTGACTGGGTCTGTGTTTGAGTGTTGTTAATGTGTGTCTGCCTTAATGTCTTTTGAATACATAATTGACATTTTTGGATTTGTTTGTGGATAATTTCAGCTAAGCCTATTTGGCCAAATAGTGGTGTGTGTGAGAGAGTATGTGAGAAAGGGAGACAGAGCAGTGTTTAAGGCAAGCAGACAGTGTAATCTGGTTTCTGGGAATTGGATGGCAAAAAGCCACTGGGAGACTTACGGGCATTTTGCTTCAGCCATGTCTGAACAATCAGCTATCAGAAATGGCCATGCTGTGACCTGCAATGATAATGTCAAAAACAGTGGTTCTTTTTCAAACTCAGGGAATTTCACCTAATTTAGTCAATTTTAGTATCTCTAGATGCGTAAGAAACTGAGACATGCACATAACCTTTGCGAAGTACAATAAGATTGCAAATTACATTTTGTCAACAGTTTGTTCCCCGTAACTTTACTAATACACTTTTTAATTAGTTAAAGTCTGAGTTTAACAGAAGGAGATTGATATGGCTCAGAATTGTTAACAATTGTGATTTTAAACAATACCCAAAATACCATTGCAGTACCATATCTCAGTACCATATCTGAGTGTTGTAGTAAAACTTTCCTCCATCTCTCACAGCTGGACAAGAACTTTGCCTGCAGGAAAACCATCTAAAACTCACAAAAAAGAAGATTTTAATTTGGAATTATCTCACCAAAGTATAATTTATCAACTGAACAAGCCCCACTTTCATTACTCGATAGTTTGAATACTTGTTCTATACACGTGCTTGACCTATTGCATTTCAATAACAAGCCCTTAATAGTGATATGTTCAGAAATTCATTCTAAAAATTTAATGTTATTTTCAGGTTTTCTTCTTCTTAGAAAAACCAGTCATGTGTAATCAGTCTGATAAATCTTAATTAAATCTTGTAGTGCACGTCAACCCTTTGAGACCACAAAGGAATCTGTGCCTGCTGTTTGAGCAGAGTTGCTCCAATTTAGTTTATTTGATAATACTGTTATCTTAGCTCTTTACTATGATGCCACAAGCACATGACTTGCTGGTATGCACACAATTATTGTCATAATGAGTGTATTTTATTGTGGTATTAAACCCTCACCCACCCCTGCATACTCACACTACTTTAACCTGCTCCCCCAGCTGCTAGACTAAGCAGGATTACTCTAGGCTTCCCAAAACACACACAAACACACGCGCTTTCACATCCATGCATAGACTAGCAACCACAGCATATGCGCAACCACAGCATATGCACACACACACACACACACACACACACACACACACACACACACACACACACACACACACACACACACACACACACCTCACCCTCCCTTTTCATTCAGTCACACTGTGTCTAATTGATGTGTGGATTACGCTGTCTCCTCTCACTCCACGCAGCTGTTTCATGGCATCAATTCATCTGAGCTGCCTACATGACACTGGAGACTAAACTGCTCACAGTTACTGTTTACTGTATATTTTGCACTTGAATTGAAAATGTATGGAATCTGAATTTAGCTATGTAAACACGGGAGGAAATGGATTGGAGTGCTACTTATCAGGAGTTGGGAAATGTGTCTGCTTTGTTTACTGGAGCAGCACTGCAGAGAAAGTCACACGGTGATAATCTGAAAACATTTCCAAATAATGCATTGTGCACCGTTTGGTTGAACCCTACTTCATCCATCACAGTTGAAACCTACTGCAGTGACAAAATACACATCATTATATAGTAACTCAATAATGTAGCAGTCCTTCAATAACGCATAGCCTGCAGTGTCTCCCCTTGGCTTTGTTTGACTCTTCCCAGTCTGACTTAGAGGTTTTCAGTAGGGGATACTACAGCAGTCTAGGGGATAAGTATTGCCATTTCACACGTACTATAGTATTTAATCTCTAGATTTACGATGTACTGTAAACTAAACTGATCTACATCCAGCTGAGAGAAATGGCAGAAACTGCCGATATTGATGTAATAATATATACATGCAGCCAATGCAGAGAGGGAAATTCAAGGGTGACATGGGTTCATAGCACTTATCAGTTTGATTTAATAAGTCAGGAGGAGGATGAACGTCCCACCAGCCAATCACACGTACGATGTAAGCCGTGGATTAGACAAATGACAAACATTCATGGATCCAGCTTTTTTTTTCTACATTCTCAAATGTAACAAAGGAGTTTCAAACTTTCTACGATTGTTTTCTTTGAAATAAAATATTAAATGAACAAGTCTCTCAGACGATTATGGTCTCATAACTGGTCAGCCTTTGATAGTAACCTTTTATCATAATAGTAGCCATCTTATGACAAAAAAATACATTCTTCATTCCACGCTTCTAACTGTTTCATATGGCACATTCAAAAGGGGCGACTGGCTCAGTTGGTAGAGCGGGTTGGCCGATGATCAAAGGGTTGGAGGTTCGATCCCCGCCCTGCCACCTGTGTCATAGTTGTTGCGTCCTTGGGCAAGACACTTCACCCACCTTGCCTTGTGTGAATGTTGATAGTTAGCCTGCTATCGGTGTATGAATGTGTGTGTGAATGGTAACGTGTAAATGGGAACAGGTCTCCCTTGCAAAAGAGTCTTTGGACTCAATGGGATATACCTGTATAAATAAAGGTTAAAAAAAAAAAAAAAAAGGTTTTAGATTAGTCCTTGTTGTGAGTACAGTATGTCAATCTTGACTAAAGGTGTAAGTAAAATGTAAGTGCCATCTAACCCAATGTTATTTTAATGAATAGTATTCTCTGTGCATTTGCACTGGTCTTGCTTACTGTCTTGCTGGTGTAGCTTGCATATCACCAGTCCACCTGTTGTAGCCATAATTAGTCAGCTGTCGATTGCACTAGCCACTGTACTCGCTGTCCTAAAGATTGACCCTTAATTTTGACTGTAAGCACTTCTGAAAAGTTGTTTACAGAATTCATACTTTAACTGGTTTAACTGGAAAATGGCTAAGAGCCTGTTTAAACATGGATCTAATTAAAGTAAGAACTGCCCATGGGATCTCCTTATTCCTTTATCGCCTGCGTACATGAACTACAGACATACTGCCAAGAAGCCTGCTTAGCAGCAAGTACATTTCGGCATGACTATGGTGAAAGCAGGCATGTGGGATCCTCTTGTCTGTGCATGCTCATTAATTCGTGGGTGTGTGTTTGTGCATGGCTTTCTGGTTGTCTGGTGTGAAGACATTAGGGATGAGGCAATGTGCTTGTCTGCTCTCTTTATGTACGGTTGTGTTTATGACACTTTGTTAGTGTAAGTTTATTTATCAATGTGAGTTTGAAGTTCTTTAGAAAACTATGGCCGCACATCCAGACAGTGTGGCATGACTCATTACACTGTAATGTCTGTTGACATGGTTTGACTACATGTAGATGAAGTAATCGTGTGAGACACTAAATCACTCGTAGTGTGGGTTATACACCAGAGAGGTAGACAGGAGCAGATAATGTAGATGATGAGGGAGTTAGTTTGAAAGCTTGCAGAAAAAAGGTAAATAGTTTTATGGAAAAAGTAAAAAGATTAAGGAATTATGAGGAAGGAAAAAGCAGTTAAAATTAAAATTAGACATTTGGGCTGATGGAGAAGACTGAGCAGGAGAGAGAAACCCTATTTAGGTGAGAAGGGCAGTCAGGCTCTCCGCCCCGAGTTCTGTTCAGCAGGGTTGTTTAGTTTGGCCTGCGCTGAACAACTGGAACAATATTCATGCTTGGAGATGGATGGAGGGAGGGTTAGACTCGGTTCACCTGAAAAAACGATGAGAACTTTCCTTTCGCAAGAGACGTTTTGGCATTGCATTGCAGAGCTTGATTTGCAGTGTACTTCCGAGAACTCGTTCTGCAAATGTTTGTAAGATGTGTTTGTAGTTCTTCTATTGTCTATCGTTAAAGTGATTACAACAACTTTGAAGTAGAGGAGCCAAATGCTGTTTCATGTTACAGATTTGTCAGCTCAACAAAATGATCAATGCGACTTTGTAACTGGTTTTATTTCTCTTATTTGACCCTACTTTGACTCTTTGTACACTGACTGACATCTTTGTGCATCTATGTGTAAAAACCGTACAAGAGCTACCCCTATACTGACTGATACATTATATATTTGCCCTACTCCACAGACTTTATAAGCAGCCCTCGAGTTTAATGAGTTTGGTTGCCTTCCAAGTCCAGTGGTGTTTATTTATAAGGCAGGAAAGGCTATTTGTGTCGGGAGGAAGTGTTGCACGATGGCTATTTTTTACTGGAGGTCTTCTTGCACCCATAAATGTCCTACGCTGGCTGGACTTCAGCATCAATCCTTGAACTTTTAAAGTACATTCATTGAAATGAAAAGTCCCCGCAGTAAGATCATTATGGACGTGTAGTAGGCCTTTTTTAGTTTGGCATCTTCTAACAAAGTGGCAGAAAAACCCAGTACTGTATGCTGTCACATTCCCTGAAATCACATTTGAACTTGGCTGTAGTTTTATATAACTGATGCTTGCCCCAGCATCTTTGAAAGAGAACATATGTACAATGGTGTCCTGTTCTTGCTGTCATGGTGGCCTGACCTCATGGTATTCCTGTCAGTACACAAGTTGTTTATGAGAAGAGCATGAAGAACAGCAGTAAAATAGGAGGTAATTGGCAAGGTCAAAGGGAAATGTCAACTAATGTTATTTTTTCAAGCTCCCATACTAAAGTGAAGGGAAGAGAGGGCATGGGGGGCTAATGGATGACGTGAGGACATTTTTTTCTTCTTTTCCTCTCTGTTAATGCCTTTAGGACATAACAATCTTGAAGTGCTTATTCTTTAAAATAGTTAAATATTTGTGAAGCATGAACTTAGTACGTATTTGGAATCAATTGTATTTTCACTACTGGAGATCAACCCGGGTCTGCTTGCAGAGTGATCAACTATTTTTAGTCAAAATAGACAAGATCAATGGTTTTTACACCATTGGCTGATGATATACTGATAGTGTCAATGTTTACTAGTTTTGAGAGTAAAACATGTTGCAGTTAATCTAGCACAAAGCTGCCAAATGAGGAAAATGTTCTCATGATGTAAACTTCTTTCCGAATCTAAACGTGCGATCCAGATTGGGCACTATTGTGAAATACATGGCGGCATCTTTCATCATGAGAACAACCATCTGGTCTTTGTTTAACATTTCTGTCTACAAACTCTCTTAACTCTGGGTTTGAGTTTGAGAGTCTAGTAAACTAATTGTGTGTGTGTGTGTGTGTGTGTGTGTGTGTGTGTGTGTGTGTGTGTGTGTGTGTGTGTGTGTGTGTGTGTGTGTGTGTGTGTGTGTGTGTGTGTGTGCGCGTGTGCATGCTGGTGTCAATGTGTGTTTGTACTACGCAGGGTTGTAAGCGGTTTCAGCTGTGTTCCAGGAGAAAGGAAGTATTGTTTGAGGACACATGAGCATCTGCTTTGTTGTAGATAACAGGTTAGAAGTTAACAGCCACTACTGATCAAAGGGGCAGCGATACTGTAGATGTATCAATGTCTCCCTCTCTCCCCTTCACTCTTTCTTTTCCTTTTGTTGTTCTGCACATTGTTCACTTTTCCATTCTCTCCGTTGCGTCCTGTCTGCACTACCCTCCTCTGTCTCTCAACCATCTCCTCAAACAAAGACAATTCTGGTTACTTGTATGAAGATTTTTTTCCCCCTCTGGAGTCTATGTTTTTTGTGTTTTTTTTCTCCCTCCCATCTAACCTACTTTTTCTTCTGCATTTATTTATTTTCATCTATCATCTCTATATGTAATCCATAGACAACTTAAATTTACCCAAAAGACTGTTGTGTGTGTGAATTGCGACAGTGGATGGTGTTTGTTTGTGTTTGTGTTATGTTCACTTATCTGAGAACCTGTGAGGAAGAAAATACTTTACATTTTTCTGCCTCTTTTTTTCTGAGTTTTTTCCTCATTTTCATCCTAATAATCCTATGACCTGACTTAATCTATTTTATTTCCTTTTTGTTTTAGCCCTTTATTAAGTCAGTTATAGTGTATCTCCCATGCATTACATTTAAAAATGATACTTCCTTATAAATTCTACTGCTTCTTCCGTCTACTCTGTCTGTTTTTTCCTGTCTATTTCCCTTCTGTTCTCTCTTTATGTCAACGTTTTCTTGTTTCTCTTTCCTGACTAACAGCAGGAGCTGGTTGGTCAGTCTGTTTGTCCAACTCTTCAGTTAAGATTTCCTGACAATGACTGGCCAGATCCACATGAAATTGGTCAGGGATACTTTTCATCCCTAGTGTTTTATTATTAATGATTTTGGTGCCATTGTCAGGTCAAATGTTCCTAAAACAAATCCATCACAAGCATCTGGCAAAGTAATTCAGGGATTTGTATGAACATTGCTGTGGATAAGAAAAGCCTGTTTTTTGCCTTCCACATTTTATTCTATTTTTTTTCTATTTCTTGGGAAAGCACTTTCCTTTTACCGGTACATGTTTTTTTTTTCAGTGTCACCAGAGTTCATAAAGTTCACAAATGCAATTAATTGACCGAGCCAAAAGGCCTTATGGGCTCTTTGCTTGATGGCCAAGCTAAACTTGCTTCTTAATACGTTTCTGCATTGAAATAAACAGGCCACCCCCTTATTTTGTTTTCTTTTTAAAGTGATTTAAAACACAACATAACATAGTCAAATGAGACTACCTAAAAAGTCTAAGAAGAGCAAACAACTTTTTATCTGCAGACCAGCACAAATGTTATTTTAGGAATATTGGGAATAAAGGTTTTCGAAAGTAAATGTTTTTCAGCTAAACTTCACCTGCTCTTTAGTGGCTCAACTCTACAAATATACAGACTGTGATGTCGGAATTACTGTTTCCCGATCTTGGTTTGTTTTTCCTTCAGAAAACTGAGGAAGTTCAGATAAGTAGAGAAAACACTCTGAGCATTGAGCAAACAGTCCCACATACTCGATGAGCAACTGTTTTTTTTTTGCAATTTATTCTAAATGTAATAAGCCATGACTGGATGTTTGAAGTTGCAATTCCATTATTTCTTTTAACAAAGATTGATCAAACACCAAAGGAGGAAGCACAAGGAATGAGGGAGGTGAAGCAACCCACAGAACATAAATAAGTTGTAAAAAATCAGATTTGTAGCGGTTGGATATCTGTTTGTTATGGCTCATACCAGGTGTCTGCCAAATCATTAATTACTTTATCTTTTCCTTAACTCTTGCTACTCGTTCTCTTGTCCTTGTCCTTGCGGCCAGCCTCAGGCCTGGACAAACAGGAAACACTTAAAGTTATCAGCTAACCTAATGAGTGTCAGGCTTAAGACATGAGGGAAACAACACTACCGTCCACACCCTGATCCCACTGTAAACACACTTATCGCAACACAAGTAACAGAAAGAGAGGGATAATGTGAAAGAGAGGCAGGCGGACAGAGCGAGGCAAAGAGGATGGGGGCAGTCGAGGAAACACCAAGGGAGGAAGTATGAGATCCTTTTTGCTTCCTGGTGGGACACACAGAACTACAACGGTCTCACTGGTTTCAAATCTCTGGATTAGTGACCTGTGACTTATTGGTGGTGCAAGCCAATGTGGGCTAAACCCATGCTGTCCTTTGCAAGCCAATGTAGGCTAAGTCTACACAGTATTCAATACAAGCCGTCGCCGATATTGTCCACAGTTGTGCTCTTATCTCATCTACTACATTACTGATCTGCTGATACGTTATGAACCGTCCAGAGCCCTTAGGTCCTTCTGGGACAGGGTTACTTACAGTCCCAAGAGTTAGGACTAAACGAGGAGAAGCAGCTTTTAGTTTTTATTCACCAAATATCTGGAACAAACTCCCAGAAAACTTGAGGTCTGCTGCAACCCTCAGTTCTTTTAAATCGAGTCTGAAGACTTTTCTGTTTCCATTTTAACCTGTACTTTTTATTTTATTTAAATGTTTTACTTCTTTTCATTCGCTTTTAAATGTCTTCTAATGTGTTTTATGTATTTTAATCTTGCCCCTGTAAAGCACTTTGAGTGGCCTTGTGTTTGAATTGTGCTATATAAATAAACTTGCCTTGCCTTACCCAGATTATATACATCAGGAGTAAGCATTTTTTTTTATCTTTAAGCAACTAAAAAGCTAGAACTAGGTTATGTTTGTCGTTTTTTCTTGACCATTGAATGTTTACTGAAGATTTTCATTTGACTAATTGCTTCAGCTCTAATAAAGAGTTCAGCAGTACTTCTGATTACAGTGGCTTGGGCTTGCCTGATATTATAGGTGTTTTGGCACTTATAATATGATAGTAAACATTTTATTAAAGGTTCAATATATAACGTTTACAAAACAATTTACATTATATATTGCATATACCTGATTCAATCACTTGTAGTGTGCACATATTCATACAAGGTAGCACCAAAAATAGTCATTTACTTTAAGGACATAAAGATATGTACCCATTGATGCACAGTGAGGGTACGGCACACCTTTTGCTCTCTCTCAGAACAGGCAAAATCTTCCTGCGTGTTAGCGCTTCACAGTTTACAAATGAAGTACACTTTTCAATCCCTTTCTGTTGGTGCCGAGACCAGCACTGATCTTGCACCATCTCTGCAAGCACATGATTATTTCATCGGCCTCCCTGCAATGACACTATTTGTGTATGGGGCCGAAAGTGGAGCACTGCATTCCGCTCTACTTAAACCAGTCCATTACAATGTAGTCTAATGCTATCGGTGTCATGCTGCTCTGTCGTGACAGTCCTTAGTTTTTTTTGTTGAGCCTATTAAAATCACAGAGGCCATTAAGCGGAATCAGGCTATACAGTACATCAGTGTTTTCCCCCTGTAATTTTTCCTATTACTGCTGGTAGGGGGCATTTGTGTTGTTAAGGGTTCAACATCCATTCCAGTTTTTCTCCCACATGCAGTGCTTGTTAATGAGACCATGATAGGAGCATTCACTGCAAATGTTAACTATATACTTGTCAGAGTCAGAGATGTTGCTTTTAACAGTAAAATAGCATTAAAGATAAGCGCAACCCACAAACCATTTGCTTTGACTGAATAAGTCCACCCTGAATTTTAGCAGTCAATCAACAGAAAATGTTCAGGCAACTCATTTAGTAATTGAAGTATATTTTTAATCAAAACTGCAAAACATTTGAAGCTTCCAGGTGGTCTAATGTGAGTTTTCACTGCTTTACCCTGTCTTACGTTATATTAATTTAAATATCTTTAGGTATGATGAAGTTTCATTTTTTTTACAAGATTTGAATGGGTTTTATATTCCAAAAAATGTATCAACTAAAATAACAGGCATGAAATCATTTATATTGGCATGCCCTAGATATATATTTCTGTCTTTTGATTCTTGCTGCAGTGGAGCGTGGCCATGGTCATGCTTCATTGCACGAAGAGGAAGTCCAACTCAATATGAACTCAATATGAAACTAATTAATCATGAAAACATGCACTTGTGAGGACACAGACACAGTGTGAAACCTACACAAACTTTCTTTGTCATATAAATTCCCTTTGGTTAATAATAAATGCCATCGTTATAAACACCCAACAGTGCGTATTTCTGTTTGATAGGGAAGTGCTAGACAAAGGTTGACTCTAATATAGTGGAGGTTCAGATGAGGTAAAACTTTGGTTAAAAGCTTTTGAAGAGTATGTAGAGGGAAGCTTTAGGCGAGTGGGCCGTCCTACCCTTTTCTTTGCCCTAGATGTTCTGCAGTTTCTTGTTTTTAAAGCAACTGACAACCCACGACAGCATGAACAAATCTGAACTGAAGCGAATATACAGAGAAAATGGTTGTCTGCTGTGACTGTAGTGTTTTAAATGATAGAACAAAGATATGAACTAATAAAATATACAGTAATTAGATGTAATAAACTTAGTTTTAAAATGCTGCATAATATATACCTTGTTTTATTGTTGTTTCCCTCCATAACCACACTCTAACTTTCTACTTGCCAAGTTTCTACTTCTACGGCCTTCTTAGGCTTTACAAGTTTGTGTGGTTGACCATGTTTTATAATATACTGTATATACTGTAATATAATTCAGTTTTTTTCTGCACATCTTACGTGGATGTCTTTCAGATAAACTTTGGTAGTTTAATTTGCACGGTGCAAATAAAAACCTGTGTCTTCTCTCCGTTAGACATTTTCCCAGCATACTTAAATGTCATCAAGGCATGGCACCAGTATTTTAGTAGCTCAGTTGGCAGGCTTCAAGTTTTTTAGGATGTCAACTTTTTGAGATCTGATAATTACTGAATTATTCCGCTGCAAACTAAACAAGTTAGACTTAAATTTAACTGTAGTACCCCAAATCAAGTCACATTAAGTGACACCTCACCATCTGCAAGATATTGCTACTCCTGTAATTCCCTGCTATTTCAGGATCACAAATGCACTCAATTACAGCACCAAGGTCCGGTCCACCCTTCCTGATGTCCACAAAACATGATAAGTAGAGTTCTGGGCACTATGTTGAGTAATATAAACAAACCGCTTTCCAGCTCCCTTAGATTCTCTTTGAAGATTTAAGTAAAACTTGGGCAACAGAAATACAGGGTACATTCATATGAGCGTACATATTTCTAATTGCGTCGGTTATTTGTATTTTTCTTCCTATTACGTCTTTTAAGTGTACCAATTTTTAGTGTTTGATTGCTTCGGTGCCCTGCACACTGGTTAAACAACACATGACAACTCATGAGTCTTTTTTCCCCCACCAGCCCACCGGGAGGCAAATCCAGCCCACTTCTGTGAAAACAAGGAATCCTAACCATTACACTGTGTGGGATATGTCCTTCTATAGCTTCGGCTATCTCCTGCTGTGTCATGTTTCACCGTACACCAATCATAGTGACGGTCAGACGCACATTCTCTGTTTCTATTTTCATTTACCCCCCTATAACCACACAGAAGTGTAATGATTTAGAGCACTGGATTTCCCCCGATAATTGTATGAGGACAAAATAGTAAGCTACCCGGGTCTGGATTCTGGTTCTTCACAGACTTGGTAGGACACCTGGTAGACATATCTTTCTCACATGTCTCTGCCAGTGCTCAGCTGGGAGTCTTTATATCCAATCTGTTATTTCTAGTCCGTCAGAGGCCTCTCTCGTCTTACACCGCTTCCTAAATAGTAACTGTGTGTGTGTGTGTGTGTGTGTGTGTGTGTGTGTGTGTGTGTGTGTGTGTGTGTGTGTGTGTGTGTGTGTGTGTGTGTGTGTGTGTGTGTGTGTGTGTGTGTGTGTGAGAGAGAAACTTTACAACATTCTTCCTAGAATGTTTGTTCTTTTCAGTTTTCAAAACACCTATAATTAAGTATTTTTCATTTCCTCAACGGTCCACATTGATGACTCTGTGGCTTTGACTGCAGTCAGTGGTCACCCTAGTTTTTTCCATGTCAGAAGGGAACCTAATAGCCCTGCGTTTTTCCACCAGCTGTGCAGAAATCTATTGCTGTGTTTGCATCTGGGTGTTTGCCACATACACCATGTATCAACATGTTGGCTTATTCCTATCTCAAAATAGGATACAGTATGCCACAGCAATTATTTCTGGAGTCAGAGAGTTCACCCCCTTATCATGTTTAGGTCACTAGGCCATCAGGTCACATATAATACTGTGATGCATCCCAATATGCACAGTTGGCTGCAGGGAGAGCTGACCATTAAACTTGTGCTGTCAACATGTTTGGGGTGCACGGGTTCAGTTCTCCTCCCTATTCCGCTATCAGGTTTAGAAAAACTACAGTTTATTTCAACACATTTCTTATGTATTCTGTCTGCAATACAACACTTTTCCTTCAACTAATGTCAAGTTTGTGAGTCCCTCATCCTTTTTATATAATGCATATTATTGGTGTGTTTTAGGGTTTTGTATTTGGCCTAGGATAAACAGTAAAGTGGACTTAAGCTTAGTTTCTATGCTTTATTTTGTGCCCCCAGACTGCAGAGTAGCAAGACTCTGTATGAGATCATGCTTGATGTTTCCTAATTGCTGACTTCCCTTTATCTGCAGCCTGTCAATGATACAAGTGTTTGTGTTTGTGTGTGTGTGTGTGTGTGTGTGTGTGTGCGTGTGCGTGCGGCATGCACACACATATGGACACAAACGTTTTGTGTGGGCCCAAGACAAGCCAAAAAACATTCTCTCCCTCTGAAAAACATTACTCACGTTAAGGGCATCACAGCCAACTTGGCTGCTCAGTAAGATTGGCTAATGGGTAATGACCATAGGTAATGACGTGCGTCATTGTGAGAAATGTTTACATAATTAATGATGAAGTACATTCTAAGAATTAAAACTGTGAAAACACAGGTCACTGATGAATATCTTAACGAGATAAGACTTGCATTGCATTGTCCTCTTGCTTGAGTTTCAACCTTCCCCATTGATTGTAATTTACATGCATTTCTTTTACAAATCCCTCCTCACAGGTCAATGAGTGGAACAAAAACGACGAGCGCCTGCTTGCTGCGGTGGAGCACGGCGAGGTGGAGAAGGTGTCATCGCTTCTTGCCAAGAAAGGTGCCAGTGCTGTGAAACAGGACAACGAGGGCAAATCAGCGTGAGCATTCTTACTATTCTACATTATCTACAAAATAATACAGGAAAAAATAGACATTGGATACAGATGTAGGATCAACAAAATTTAATATTTTCATGTTTTAGTGCATCTTGATATCTTCCAGTGCATGAACCCTCATTCCTTCATGCGTAGTAATTAATTTGTGAACAATGAGACAATAGTCTGCTGAGGCTCCTGTAGGATGTGTATTTTATGAGCAGGTAGACGCAGCCTCAATAAAAAAAAAGATTCACAGATTCAGATCTACAACAATAGCAAGGCTGCAAACCAGTGTATAATACAATGAGCAAAACTCCTGTTGGCTGCCTGATAAGTAAATAGTTCAGCTAGTTAGGCACTATCTGGAAACTCAGCTTATACTTGAGGTGATTCGGAATAGTTTGATTGTGGTAAAATAAAAGTGGGTGTATATTAAAGCTATAGTGCGTAACTTTTTCATATACAGTAAATTAATGTCGGTTACATTCAAGCCATCGCCATACGAGTTGACACAAGGTTGATAAAGCCTATCAGCTCCACAAAACAATCTCTGTATTTCTTAGTGTGGCAGCGTTTACAAACTGGTTTACATATGTATCCCTACAGCATAAGTGCACTTTCCTCTCCTAAAGGAAATACTTTCACACTGCAGAGCACAATGTTAAAAATGAACGTTTAAACTAAAAATACAGTGGCTTTCTGTCGTCCCTGAAAGATTGACATTTGCAATTATTCACTCAGTCTCCCTGAGCTCAAGGGTTATGAGAACCTGTTCATTTCTACAGAGGCAGTGGAGCTTGTCGGCTCAACAGGTTGAGATTGTTGATAACACACAGTCTGTGTTAATATTTGACCTCCTTTCTTTTTCTGAAACACAACACCCACTGACCTCAATGTGTTAAGCAGCTCACACAGAGACAGGACCATCAACACACAGGGAAAAATGCACTGCAGGAAGAAGTGCGCAGATTCGCACATGCTGAAACAAACAAACACACACACACACACACACACACACACACACACACACACACACACACACACACACACACACACACACACACACACACACACACACACACACACACACACACACACACACACACACACACACAGTGGCTTTTTTGTCCCACCATTAGTTCACATCCTTGACCTTTTTCTCTGTGAGCAGAACACAGAAGCACACATACAGATGCGTACTCGCAGCCTTTGTAAATCACGATGAATGTGGTGGTTTGGGATTTTGACACTCAGATCTTTTCAGGACGCACAAAGGAGGAGTCTACAATATCTCTATGGTGATAAAACCTGATTGAAAGGCATGTGGGCATAGTTGTATGTGTGTGTGTGAGCGTGTAAGAGTGTGTGATTGTGTGACCGACGAACACACTATAGGTAAGCCTGGGCGTGTGCAGTGTTTTTTTTTCACTCTGCTCGCTGAGCTGGAAAGGGGTCGTATTGATTGCCTGCGCACAAACAGAAACAGACAAATGAAGTACAACAATGTAAAGTTCTGTTTTACATTGGGTTATGTGCTGTTAAGTTTTAAAAAAAAATAGATGCAACTTGTTTTGGCAGGTGGATTTTTTTAGCTTTGCAAAGGGCCTGGCTGGCTGCTTCACTCCTATATCCACTGTTAATGCTAAGATAAGCTAACTGGTTGCTGACTGAAGCATCATATTAAGGGTACAGACATGCGAGTGTTATTGATATTATCCTCTAACACTTAGCCAGAAATCGTAAACTTCCCTAAAGGCCTTTATGTACGTTTATGCCTTTTTGATCAAAAGGAACCTTGATTTGATAGGATGGCTTACCTGTGATTGATAAAACAAATATGACAACCTGATTACCATAGAAGGACATTACTTTTACCCAATAGTGTAGCATGAGGGAACCACTGGGTTCACAATTTTTTTCGTCCGGAAATAAAAAAACTAAACTTCCAAAGAATATTGTTAAAATGTCTGTGTACAGTGCTTGGCTCGTATAACTATTGACTGTTATTGTGTTCCCTTCTTCTTTGCTTTGGGTTTGTGTATAGTCTTCACGCGGCAGCTGCTCGCGGTCAGACAGACTGCCTATCTGTCATCCTGTCCCATGGAGCTGATCTGTCAATCACTGATGCTACAGGTATCGTGCTTTAGTTTTATAGGGTGATGATAAAACGTATGGAACATTATTATAAACGTCTGTCTATCTGCATAAATGTATGACTTTTTCCAAATAACTGTAAATAGAAATGTTTAATGTAGTTTTACTTGTTTGATTTTGGGAAATCTGGAGAATTATCTGGGTTTGGCACTTTACATTTGAGGTCAAGATTATTTAGAATATTCTAAATCTTTAACCTCGTCTCTCACATGTTTTCTTATGGTTGCTATCTTACTCATTTTATCCAATGTGTCACTCAGTTCTTTGGCTTTATGAAGATCTAAACTGAGGATTTATTTTCAGGTTCCAATCCCTTACACCTGGCTGCCAAAAACAATCACATTGAGTGCTGCAAAAAGCTCATTCAGGTAAGGTTGGAAAAGTGGATTTCATGAGTAAAAAATGCGGATCTCTAAAAATCGTCGCAGACCCAGGGTGGAGACATTCTACATGTTATTTGATGTAATATAATTGCTGTGCAATATTATTTTTTTCAGTGTCATGTTTCAAAAAGTTGTGTTTAACAATAAGAACAAGAAATATGGAATTATGAATGTTTTAATGGCAGAGTATCTAGTACTTCTTCTTGGACGCATTAGTTGGCAAATAACAACGTGTAAAAGGAGGAGCATGAAACATACTCTCTGAATAGACTCACTATGTTGTGAAGATGTCTAAAGACAGCTTTACTGCTTCATTTCTTCAGTCAGCTGATTTTGTGTGTGTATGTGTCCTCCGATCAGCAGGAGCAGAAACACACACACACACACACACACACACACACACACACACACACACACACACACACACACACACACACACACACACACACACACTCTCTCTCTCTCTTACTGCTCTCATCTGCTGATCTAACTGTCCCATGACAGTCTGCATCATCGCAGCAACTGGTCAAAAATCCATGAAAATCCACTTGTACACACAGCACAAATTTAAATCTCTAAATACCTTTCTACATGTGTTATTCAAACTGCTTTTTACTGTAACGTGCTAACAAACCTGTGTGGATTTACTAGACATGAATGTCTCTCTTTAACTGCTCACTGGCTGAACACTCTATCCCCTCTGTCTGGAAATCTTCTATCATATGCCCTGTGCCTAAAAAGAGTAACCCCACCTGTGACAATGACTGTGGCCGTAACATCCCTAGTCATTGTATGTACTGTTGGGTATGGACACACCCTGCTGCTCCTCCACATATGAAGTTCCTAAAGGAAGAATACAATTATTTGAATTTGAATTGAATTGCATGAAAGTGTGCCTAATAATACACGTTTATTAATGTCATTTTGTTAGTTGCAAACTGCCACCAGAAAACGAAAAAACAATAAATATGCAAATTCACCAATATATTGACACAGCAGGTTGATGATGAGTGGAGACTTAATGCAACCAGAGCAGTTCCATATATATTTAACTGTGGAACTTTCCTTTCATAATCATTTATAATTATTGTGTAACATTGATTTGCACACCTAATATGTTTTTTTCACCTCCAGAGTAAATGTCCTATCGATGCTATAGACAGCTCAGGAAAAGCTGCTCTGCATCACGCTGGTAAGTGTGGCAGTGTCGTGAGATGTTTTCCTTTTAAGTGCTTTTATTGAAGATAAGTCTGCTCAGACAAGGACGTGGGAATATATCTTGTGAGATAAAGTTCAAGATCTACTTTAATTTGGATGAAATTACCTATTCTTATTTGGAATTAAGTGATTAAATGAAATTTCAGCCAGTATCCAGAAATATTTTTTGCAGATTCTCAGTCAAACTAAACTATACACTGATTGATGATTGGATTCTCACAGACTTCATCTTTCGGACTTTACATGTCTGAAAATGTTTTTCAATGGCTGCATACATTGAATTTACAGATCTCTTTTAATTCTCGTTTATTTTAAGTTTTTCTCAATGTTATTCTATGTTTTTTTTGTTAAGGGTTTTTGATGAAAAGGAAAGTAGACAGTCTAATCATGTTTAACTTATCTTACCGTTAATTCATTTGGTCTGTTGTAAATTCAACCGATCTAGACCACACTGCCATCTCTGGACACCTGTGTGCTATTATCCCTGGTCTGACTGTTGTTTTATTTTATCCTCAGCTGCCAGTGGGTACATCCAGACTGTCCAACTGCTGTGTGAAGTCAAAAGTCCAATCAACCTGAAGGATGCAGTATGTACTTCCAATATTACTTCCCCCTCCCCCCCAGACATATTTTTCCTGGCAGGATAGTAAGGGGCTCGGAAATAGAATACAGACCACATAAATGCTCTATTTAGTCTCATTCATATCACTTTCTACTCGCTCAAGGAAAGTTAAACTCTGTTTCAACATTTTGGATTGTCTAAAATATTTCCCTGTCAGCTTTTTAAGTAAGAGCAGAGGTAGATGCACTGCAGTTGTCTCTTAAAGTTGTAAAAGTTCTTAATGAAGTGACATTTCTTCTCATTTGTCCTTCTCCCTTCAAATATTCATTTATATTGTACATTGTTTTAGGTATAAGGTCAGTGTACTGTGGGAACTCTGCGCTAATGCCGCAGACATGTGGTCTCCATTGCAGAGACGCTCCATGCCTGTTGTTTTTTACCCTGCCGGGGTGTGTGTGAGCATGATATTTCGTGTGTGTAAAAGAAATGGAGAGTAAGTGAGAGAAAATAAATGGAGAAGAGAATGTGTTGCCCATTATTTTCCTTTTTATTGTCATGCCGCAGATGGCCTGTTGGAGATAAACACACGCTCTCACTCACGCATACACACTGTGGTCTCTTGGAATACATGTAAAGATGTTATGTTATGTAAGGGATAAAGTATAGCGAACGGGTCACTTGCTAGAAATAAAGACCGACAAGCTGAACAGGAGCCCGACGCGCAGCTGAGGTCATGCTAATTAAAATGCTTTGTTGCCTCATGCTTGTTAAAGCCTGTGACAAGTTGTATGTTGTGGCTTTTTTTTTAAACTGGTTCATGCTACCACATTACACCACAGGCTCTTACGATTGTAAAGCTTAGGTGAAGTAGTAAAACAGTTCTGAAAAATATACTTAAATTCTTTTTAATTACTGGAAGGTTTGTTAAGATACATGATGCCTTGTCTGTGCTTTTAAGAAACTGAAACCAGCTTGGGCAAATTACACATTTCACTCAAAATGTGTGAAGAATTTTTTTTTGATTTATATGTTTTACACACTCGCACAATTTAGGTTTTAAGTGTTATTTTTAGCCGGAGACAATGCTGTAGTGCTGTTTTCCTTTCTAGGCATAATCGTGTGTGTGTGTGCGTGTGTGCGATGTAAGCCGCTCTTGTCTGCTGTTAGTGGATATGTATTGGATTGAGAAGCACAGATTCATCTGGAACATATTGCTCTTTCTGTGCTAGAGTAGAGCATGCCAGCTTGTTTGCCTCAAGCGTACGTTATGGCTGTAGGAAATATCTATACCTGATGTAGGCCTATATTTGACTAAAATAAACACAGCAATATATAGAAATAAATGTAGGAACATCTGCCAGGTCTTACATATGTCAGACAAAGAATGTTTATAGAAATCAAGTAAATGTAAACTTAAATTCTGCTCAGAGAACGTGGTACTATGTAGTGTAAAAGCTTTATGTTTTCAGTTGGAAAGGAATATACAGTATATATTTTTTTTGGGTAGTCTTACCTCCTCAAGGCTAAAAAAAAGATTTAGCTGAAACAATCTGATTACTCTTTGTTTTTTATGAAACACATCATGAGATCACAATTAGTCAGTGCCTCATTTTACAGTGTTGCCTTCTAAAATTTTTGGGAATCACTGTTTTTTTTCATTCAGCAGCAGCACATTAAGTGATGGAGCTAGCACACTTTATAATGACCACTTCTTTGGTTTTTCATTAGTAAAGTGGCATAAAGAAATGCTCTCCCTAAAATAGCCTGTGACTTACAACTTACAACAAAACATGGACAGTTGACCCACATTACCACTGCACTCCAACAAAAACACCACCACAGTAAAAAAGGCCCATCACAAACTCAACTCTAGAGGCTTTTTTTATGCATGTCTTTTATAAATGTTACTAGATGCAGGATACAAAATAACAGCTTCTTTCTTAAAATGTAATGCTGGTCTTGTTTTTAAAGTTTCAGGTCAGTTTTAAAGCCTGTTTCAACCCCACTGTACTATGTTTGCCTGTCAATCTTGATAATTATGGTCCATTAGGAGTGTATTAAGCCTAACCAGGGCCAAGTCTCGTGTGTGTATTTGCTTTGATTGACACACCTCCCAAGAAGTCACACTTCACTGTGACGGTTGCAGCGCTATTTATCTGCCAGTGCCTCACCTTGTTGCCCAAATTTGGTATTCTGTCTTGAAGCTGTCAAGATGGCATCAAGTTCCCCTAACATAGCTCAAATAAGTGGGGACAAACAAGCATTTATAAACCTGTGCTCTCCTCTCGCATTCGTCCACACAGACGGACAGTGAATTTATGAGCCTGAGAGGAAAAAATGGTTTCTGTTTTTTGGATTCCATAATAGAAACGGTTACACAGACTGAGCAGAGCAGAATCAGGGCTGCTGAAGTCTTTAACAGAGCTCAGAGGAACCCACAACATAGTTTGGTCCTCTGTGGTGTGTGGAAGCAGCAACCTTGTACTGTAAAACACAAAGCTCTGCTGACACACTCTATCGCCTATTGACATTCTTTTGCTTTTTTCCAATTGGATGTGACTTCAGTGACTTCAGATTTTCTTTTCACTCAGTTTAACTTTAAACAACATAAATGATCCGTGGAAATGTATTCACACTGTTTAATATTATCTGCTGTCTTTGTTTTGTCACATTTTTAGATTAGATTTAGGTCATAGATGGTTAAAGTTAGGTTCTATGTTATGCTTGGGGTTAGGATCTGTCTACCCTGGTGAATTATGAGCGATCTACATTTCATGAAATACCGCCCAACTTGCCTAGCCACAGGGCAATCATTTCTGCTGGGCCATACCATTCATTTAGAACTGTAAATATATAATTTTGGGGATGTTTCCCAAATTCTATGCCACTCTAGAATACAGAGCAATTTTGTTTATCTGCTTGGAAATTCATTTGGGAGTCATCCTTTTTCACATGGATCTGAGAATTCTCTCAGCACACAGACAGTTACCATAGTTCATGTCCAGGCCCACGTCCTGATGTCACACGAAATAAGTTATGTGGTGTTGTGTGTGTGCCTGTGTGTCTTTATATAAATCTGTGTTATGTTGGTTTGTCTTCCTTTCACTACACCTAATTAAATTCGTATCTAGTGTTAATCATTTGCCTTTGTCCCAAAGGACGGGCTCACCCCCTTGCTGTTGTCAGCCAAACACGCTCATGCTGAGGTATGCAGCACTTTGCTGGACTGCGGTGCTGAGGTCAACTCTTCCGACAACAGTGGCAGGTACAAACACAGTTCAGATACATGTGGAAAATTCTGAAATGACAGGTGTAACGGTAAAGACGACTGATTATTAGACACTGCTATTTTTGAATGATGGGTGGAAATGCTGCATTTGTGGTCAATACTTGTACTTTTCTGTGTTGCAGGACAGCACTTATGCTCGCCAGTGAGTCCAACGCAGTGTCTGTCATTGAATTGTTGGTTCAGCGAGGAGCAGATCCGTCAGCTGTAGATGCACAAGGCCATGATGTCGTACTCTATGCCACGCTGTCGGGCAACCCTGAGGTCAAAACCGCCCTAACTGCTGCTCTGAACAGACAGCAGGTCACAGGTAAGAGTTATGACAAGACACACGCAGAAAGAAAGAACGATCGTGTCACGAACACTGTGAGCATTAAAGTAGCAGATATGTTATTTTATATGGACAACTTTTTTATGACCCTATGACTGGTCTATGTACATAAGCAGTTATTTTGATACTACAGGATGTTGAATTGATTTGCATTTTTTCCCAGTGGGACTAAGTAAAGGATTAGTTATTGCCTATTGGTTAAGTCCTTACCATAAGCAATATATGATCTATATATAATATTTAATGGTTTTTGCCCTGAAATGCAAGTTGAGTCGACATGATGTTACTGTTAAAGATCATAATAAATACAGACATACACACACCACTATACTATTCCTACTGCTTTGGTTTCAACATAGTCAACACTGCCATCTGGTGGAGTTCTTCCATCAGTTCTGCATTTTTTTTCTTTTTACACTTGGTGTAAGCATTTCTCTCTAAATGAGATGTTACATGTATTTAATACAACATAATAATAATAAAGACATAGCTGTTATGATCAGTAAAACGTCTTTCTTTCTCGTGTATCCATTTCTGATGTTATTCCTGTCTCCTTTGACAGATACAAAGTCTCATAGAAGTCCTCAGGTAAGACACTAGTCTTGTTCTTTCATACTTTAGAAAGCTACTAAAAAACATTAACTTACAACAATCAACTATTAATGACAGTGTAAGAGTCATTTGTTTTTAATACTACCGTTTGATTCATAGAGAGCAAGATTAGAAAATAATGATTCAATTTATGTAGCTACACTTCATGGACAGCAGTTTGATATCACATTTAATGTCAACATCTAATTTTTTTGAATTGCTATTTTTGGAAAACAAAACTCAAGACCTACCGTAGCACTCATTGATCGGCTCTCCTCTTACTAACCAGCACTGAACTCCACCTTTCTTTTTCTCTCTTTACGTTTGCCTATCTGCTCCGTCTCTTCTGCTGGCTCTTCAGCATGATCAAGTAGCTAAGCTAAGTGATGAACGGATCACAACTCCCAAAAAACGAAAAGCACCTCCGCCTCCCATTAGCCCGCTGCAGGTAAATGCATGTGTCTCCGTGTGTCTGTCTGCTTGTATCAGTATGCCACTCGTTATATTAATGCATGTCTACATTGTATTCCAAAAAACAAATAGTCAGACCTGCATGAGTCCGGTCTGTGACTGATTGTATGTTTCAATATTATGCTATATGTTTGTTCTCTCTGTCAGTCCTTTCATCAGTTTACTTAATTAGAGTATACCACTCATATTGTTATGTTCATTTATGTACTCATTTGTATTTTTGTTTTCAACAGTTTACGATATAAACAATGCATTGTACAAACATCTAGTGCAGTTTTAACACATTGTTACTTAATTGTCATACTAAAACACTTGCATGCTGAATTGTTGTTCCTGGCATTCCTGTACCAAGACCTTATAAACACAATGCACTCATCATTGCTTCTAACAAAGTGTTTTTAAAGCAGCTCAAGAACAAATGCTCATAAAGGGCTTCATGAGGAAAGCAAATCCATAAACTAATCAAAGTAACACTAAATGACTTCATCTTTCTTCAGAGCTCTGGGCCCTCTTCTCCTTCAGTCGTTACCTCCGCTGGGACCCCCGTATCCAACAAAAGTGACACCCCTAAAAGATTCCACTACAAGGTAATATGAAAACAACAGTTTACTTAACCAATATAATAAGTACATTGATTAACAAGTAGAATAAGAATGCCAAACTTTAATACACAAACTGATATATTTCAAAAGAGCTTAAAATCTTCAACTATCAACAGGAAATAAATAGTTTGATAAATATAGTTATACATATACGTACATATACACTTTTGACCATGTAACAGTGGTAGACAATAGGAATAAGGAGACCCACTGGATCGACAGACACTACATGCATAAAAAAAAGGTGTAAATACACAATTAATTATTACACAAAAGTATGTAGGCTTAACCTTAACATAAAGTTAAAACGAGAATCAGAAGAAAAAAAATGTAGAAACCTAGGTGAAAAGCAGCGTAAGATGAAGACTGCAGAAGCCATTTCCTCATCTTTTTCCAGAAAAAGTTACAGTTCTTGCTTAGAAATTTTTATTGATTTTCCATTTAATTTTCTATAGACTGTTACATTTTAACCCCAGCGGGAGGGTATCAATTATTCAACCTTCTTCTATTTCCCTTTCTTGTCCAATTTTTTTTCTTTTCCTTTCTCTTCCTTTTCTCACCGTTTACTCATTTTCCTCCTCATTCATAATTTGCTCATCTGCCCTCCCACTCCTCTCTCCCTCCACTCCTCCCCTTTCTCCTTTCAAAGGAGGATGAGGTGAGAGGAACAACACTGAGAGCAGAGGTGGAGAAGCTCCATGAAGAGAGAAACATGTTGCTGGAGACGATCGAAGACTTGAAGCAGACGGTGACTTTTCCTGAGCTGGATACTAAGGTGAATAACGGCTAAGCAGCTCTATTGTGGGTGTATCTATATTACGAATGAGCAGATCTGAAAACAGATGTGGTGAATAGAACAGAAGACGTGGTTTAAGTTAATAAGGTGGTCAGACTATTACTTTGAAAAGTAGAGCACTAAATCCCAATGTAGAGTACATGCATTGAGTCTAATTATTGGTCTATAAACATGTTTACAATAAATCTTCCACCCAATCGAACTTAAGTTTTTTCCTATTTTGATAAAGATAATCTAAAAAAACGTTGGGCTACATACAGCAAAACATCTTCACATGGTTGCTTTTTTGACTTTTGAATAATATTGAACTTACAAAAGGTCTTGCTTTTTTAAGTTTAAAAAAATTCTCCAACAACAGACTGCTGAATTCTTTTACACTGGGCATTCTTGAAGGAGGTCTAACCTAGGCCTCAGACGTGCCACAACTTGTTGTGTTTTTCAGTAGATAGTGGTCCTTAACATTGCTTTTATGTGTCTGTGTGCCTCTGCATGTATGTGTGTGTGTGTGTGTGTGATGACAGGTCGTGCACAGTGTTACAGCGTCTGCAGCTCTGGTTTCTGCTCTGCAAGCCAAGATTAATGCTCTGACTTTGGATAACCAGCAACTAGCAAACGAACTCAAGGTATGTAACCCATTCATTCATGCTCACAAGTTACACTATAAAAGGACTTAATCAAAGTGAGGGCAGTACCCTGTATTTATTTAGTTATTTAAGCTAACAGCTGCACATTCTTCATTAGATAGGCTAAGAACTACAGGAAATGTTTTTCAAATGTTGTTTTATTTTAACAGCAATTTACAATGAATGTACGTGTTACAAAATAACAATATCAAACTTGACTTGAAATTTAGAAAATATGCAAAATAAACATTTAAGGAAAAAAATGTAATTCCTTTATGTATACTTTATACTTTCTAAAATCCAAAGATATTTATTAGCTATCAAATTGACAACATTTTTGCTTGAAAAATACAAATAGCTACTGAATAATGTTATGCTCTAAAACCTTAAAATAAAAAAATTAAAAATAGAATCACTTTGATGTACCACAGCCACGTCAGGAAACCAGTATTTGGTTTCCCACCACCAGAGAGCTGGTTCCCTGGGCATTAACACCAGATTTATTTTTCAGTGCACAAAGATTAGCAGATTCTGAGGAGATATTTAATGCGTTCTCCAGAGTAGCTGACTCCACCTTTTAACTCTTTTACCTCTTTACTCTTCTACCTGTACCCTTACCTCACAGAAACATCCATCCATCCAAGGAGGCGAGGACCTGAAGGATACCAGTCGTCCAAACAGCATGGCCTCCAACTCCTCCTTCCACTCCACTCAGGACGAGTTCAATTCACCCATGGCTTCGGACAGACGGGAGGAAGAAGAGAGCGAAGGAGGGAGCAAAGAGGAAATCACACTGTTGAGACAGGCTTTAGACAGCGTTCAAATGAAACTGCTGGAAACCAGGAAGGAGAATCGCTCGCTTCAGGCACAGCTGAAACCCGAGCGAGACAGAGAAAGAGAGGAATATGAAAGCGTAAGGGAGAAAGGCAGAGAAGAGGAGTTGATGGAGAGTCTGGCAGAGCTTCAGGCCAAGCTGACGGACACGCAGGAGAGATACCACCAGGCTGTGGAGGAGGTGGAGGAGATGAGAGCGGCGCAGATGGGAAGAGTGGGAGGTGAGCTGAGTGAAAAACAGGAGGTCCAGAGAGGTATGGCATCCACACTCGAACATGAAGTGAAACAGCTGAAGGCACAACTCGTCCTATCGGGATCTGAGCAGGAGAAAGCGGCTCAGCGAATCAGACAGCTGGAGGAGGCCCTGAGGAAGGTACAGGAGGAAAGAGGGAGTGTGAAGGAGGAAGAACATAGGACCGCACGGATGGAAGTGCTGTACCAGGAGGCACAGGAGGAGATTAGGATGCTCCAGGTAGATATGGGCCTCTTCTCTCTGAAATTGTGCATGACTGTAAGGGAACTTTTCACAGTTCTGGGGGTGTACTAGTGTGTACTGCTTAGGTGAAAAAGGAGTTGTAAAAATCCTCAAGTGGCTCCAGAGGGAGCTGTGCAAACTCGTAGATCCCTCAATTGATGTCACTCAAGGCAAGTGTTGGTTTGGGCTGAGGAGGAGAAAACAAAAAAAAAGGATTTTGGCAGTTTACCACAGCGCTCCTCATTAGGGTTGTACATCGCTGGTTTTCAGCCCAATACGATATTAGATCGATGTACAACGATTTGCAGACAAACTGTTTCTGTAAACTTCTGAGTTCATTTTGCTGCTGCCATCATGTGTTACAGTGTTGTTGTCAAGATGAACCTTTACCAAAGTGATGGAAAGGCTAAAGTTTGGAGAAAGAAAGGGTCTGCTCATGATCCCAAACATACAAGCTCATCTGTGAATCACGGTGGAGGCAATGTCATGGCTTGGGCTTGCATGGCTTCTTCTGGGACGGGCTCATTAATCTTCATTGATTATGTAACACGTGATGGCAACAGCAAAATTAACTCAGAAGTCTACAGAAACATTTTGTCTGCCAATTTAAGGAAAGATGCAACCACACTGATTGGAAGATCTTCCACCATTCAGCTAGATAATGACCCAAAACACAACAAGTGAGAGTTAATCAGGGGCAAGAAGTGGAAGGTTTTAGGCTGGCCAAGTCAATCTCCAGACTTAAACCCTATGGAGCATGCATTTTACCTATAGAGCATGCATTTTACCTGCCAAAGAGGAGATTTAAGAGATTAACCCCCTAACACAAACAGCAACTGAAAGAGGCTGTGGTGAAAGCCTGGAAAAGCATCACAAAAGAAGAATGCAAAACTTTTGTGATGTCAATGGGTCACAGGCTTGATGCGGATATTGCAAGCAAAGGATTTGCGACAAAATATTAAGTTTTTTTCACTTTTAAGTCTATCTGTTCCAATACTTTTGCTCACGTAGAATGTGGTGTTCCTTTACAAACAATTATATTTTCTCAGTTGTGTCCTGGAAATGAAAGCTGAAATGTTGATCTCTTGTCTCATATTCATCTTTTGTTGAGCAAAAATAAAGAAATTGCCCTCACTGTTCCAATACTTTTGGAGGGGACTGTATATTAATATATACACACACACACACACACACACACACACACACACACACACACACACACACACACACACACACACACACACACACACACACAATATATATTTAATTCATCCTTTAATTTATTCTATCCTGATGTTTAGGAGGCTCTGAGGGGCACAGTGCCAGTGGAAGCCGCAGCCAAAGACTTTGAAGAGATGAAGTCGGGCATGAACGAGGTCAATGCTGGGCTGCAGCGCCGCTTGCTGGAGCTCTCACACTCCTACAGCGACACCAAGAGTCAGCTAAGTGCTGCACAGAAACAGCTGTCCGAGGCCCAGACTGAGAGCAACTCGGACTCATCTCCCTCTGTAGAACAGCAGCAGCAGGCCCAGGGGCTAAACAGCAAGGTGGAGGAGCTGCAGGCATTGCTCGCGGAGACAGAGAAGAAGCACGCTGCCGCTCTAGGGGAGATTTCAATCCTGAAGCAGGAGGCAGAAGCTCAGGCTCAGAGCTCTGTTGCTCTCGCCGACCACACACAGGTCATGTCTTCTCTGGGAAATGCCATCAAAGAGTTGGAAAGCCAGTCAGAGGTCTTGAAGGAGCAGCTACAGCAGAAAACCATACAGGTGGAGGCTCTACAGAAAAGGTGAGGAAGAAAGCTGTTCTATCACTCGTGGTTGACAGATACTTCTTCTTCTGCAATTTTTTTTAAGTGTCTGCAGTTGGATGCTGGGGTGGAGATGAAATTTTGAAATAGTGGATGAGCTATTGAAAAAAACCAGTGGAGGAATGTAACTACATACATTCACATAATGCATTTATGTGCAATGTTCTCAATCAAGTAGATCAATCATCTGTTTGTGGTAGCTAGTCAAACTACTTTTTGTCAGCCAGAAAAATTACTCCAATACTATTTGTCTCACCATGTCGTTTTTTGTGTCTACTCCCTAAACAGACTGACAGCAGAGAAAGATGTCATCTCGGATGATTCAATCTCCCGTGTTGAGCACGAGACTATAAGAGAGCAACTGGCAGGCGAGGTGAAGCACCTGACGCAGCTCCTCCAGGGGGCCCTCAGGAAGCAGGATGAAATGGCTCTGGAGGCTGCCGATGCATGGCAGAAGGTAAGAGTAACAAATATGAAAAAACAAAATGTCCACAGAGGACCATGAAAACAAGTTTCAAATGTGGACTCTACATTAGCTTCCCTTATATCATTTACAACACTATTATCTATCCATCCGCCAGGCCCGGGACAATGGTGCAGAGCGCGAGGCCCTGCAGGAGCTGCTGATGTCGAGGGAGAAGGAGAACCAGACTCTGACCTCCAGGCTCGCTGAGTCCCAGGATGCAGTGTGTCAGCTCAAACAGCTAGTGGAGAATCACGTGGCCTCAGAGAGAGAGAAGAACAAGAGGGTCAGTAATAGGGTAGCCACTGCATTGGGTACAAATGGGTAACTTGAAACATTTGGTTAGAGACCTTATTTATTTGAACTGTGACTGTTTCACATGATGTATGTCTTTTTATTGGAATCAATATCATTTTAGAATTAGAATTTTTTTATACTTTTATTATATCAGTGATTCTTAAGAAGCGGGACAAAAGGCCGTCTTCCAATATTAACTGCTGTTATGTTTAAAAGTAAACATATTTAAAATTGTAGATGTTATTAGGGATTAAGAATAGAATGTCTGGAGTACAATTATCCCCTTAAATGTAATTGTATTATTATTGTGTCAAATATATGACACTTGTTATCTTCTCACGATGTCCGAAAGCAACACTAAATAATCTCTCATATCAATAGAAACTGTTCTACAACACATTCATGTTTTATAAGGATTCTAAGTGGTGGGACACTTTTTGTCACCACCATCAACCCATTAAAATGTAAGAAAATCAGCCAAAATAAGGGGCAGCTGTCACTATGAAGGACCTCTTGTCACATTCTACCTCTGCAGAGTACATTAGAGTCAGACAAGCTCTGATAAGTGTTGTAGTTTTAGAATATTTTACATTCCAAATCTTGAAAGTCCTGCGTCACAACCATGATACGTCAACACCGACTTACAATTTCTGAAGTTATTTGAAATGTTTCGATCATTTATTTTCCTAAAGTAGTTCATACTAGCACCTAACATCAACAGAAAAAACAAATGGCTGCTAGAAAAACTCCATTTGTTCTCTTTAAGAATAGTTGTCATGTCAACACCGTCAGATGTCAAAACAAATTATATTCATATACATTTTGAAAAAAAAAATTGTGGCCTCTGTCAGTCTTGGTGAATATTTGTGATCACTATACATCTCATGGGTCTAGCATACATAGAGGGAAAATTAACTTGTGTTTTTGGTGTCTGACGGTGGTGTTGACACAAAATAAGGAATGGCAAGGTAAAAAGCCCATTTTGATAAGAAGGACAAAAGCTGGGAGATTGTGTCAAAGCTTAGCTCAGTAGCTTAGTATATGTTGGATACATACATGTGATTTAATTTGCCTAAACAGGGTTTGTATTTTTTTCAACATTGCACCCTGTTTTGTCCCACTTCTCAAGAATCACTGATATATAATATTGTCTTGATATATTTTTTTTCTTTCTTTGGTTTTCATGTTTGTACTCAGGTCTCACTTGCAATTTAGATCTTTATTATCTCAATGTGATTTTCCTGATTATATAAAGTATATACAGAATAGTGTAGTACTTGAGACTCAACCAGTTAAACAGAACATGATTAGACTATAGACATTCATTTGTCGTTTATCGTTTATATGTGTTAATGTTTACATACAGTGTTTCATTAAGCGCATGTTTTATGCTCTTCCCTCTCAGATAGATGATTTGTCTCGGGAGGTGGGGAAGCTGAAGGACGCCTTAAACAGCCTATCACAGATCTCCTACAACTCAAGTTCTCCCTCCAAAAGACAGCAGCAAACCCAGCAGCTTGAAACGATGCAGCAACAAATCAAACAACTACAGTACCAGCTAGCTGTAAGACTTGTTCAAAAACTTCTTGGATAGAACATGCAACACATTAAAACAAATGAAAGTGTGCGGTACTTTGCATACTTTAATGTACATTTGTGATTCTTGAACACTAGCTCAAGTATTCAATATGTACCTATCTTTTCCTTTGCAGGAGTCAAAGAAGCAGCACAATGAGATAGTGTCAGTCTACAGGATGCACCTCCTCTATGCTGTCCAGGTAAAGTTTTATCTTTAATTTTAAAAGAATGGTTTGCCCAAGTATTAACTAGTTAAGCTATATAGCCCTTTACATAGTTTAATTTTATTTGTTAAGGTTTTGAAATATCAATTTCTACCTCAATCCAGCTACTATGGAAGTGAATGGAATTGTGTTTGAGGCAATGAAGGCAGTAAAAGGAATTTCTACAGTATGTATGGGATTGTTTCTTTGGTAAAAGTTGTTCCACTGAAACCTGTTTGCAGGAACGTATGTAATTATAATGTATACAGAATAATGGGAAGGATGTCTGTTGTCTTAATTGTAGTATTTCAAAGCTGTGAGCACAAACAACTCATCAATCATTTAAATGACATACAGTAATTATTAGGGTTTTATTGGATGGATGGATGGATGGATGGATGGATGGATGGATGGATGGATTGATTGATTGATTGATTGATTGATTGATTGATTTATTTAATTAACTGAATATGTGCTGTGTTTCTTTAGGGTCAGATGGACGAGGACGTCCAGAAAGCCTTGAAGCAGATCCTGATGATGTGCAAGATGCCAAGCCAAGCCAACGAGGCCTGCTGAGACACACTAGGCCTGGTTTCCCAAAAGCATGTTGTAAACGCCACTGAAGTGACCATGTCTACACGTGCAAATTCACACATTACTTGTGCTGATCACAAGCCAGGCCAACACATGGTGCCTCTGGATATACCTTGAGTATTTGTTAATGAGGAGCAGGTTTACAATCATATGTCAATCGCCTTTGCTATGATAATTTGATTGACTAAGATAATCGAGATCGGTCATCAATGTTACAATGGAAGATGTTTTTGGGATACTGCAGCCCAGCATACAGATACTGCACACCCACCAACTCTCCATTGAAATGAATGAAGCAAGTGATTATCTTCTATCAGCCAAATTTATAATCTCTGTATGTGCAGTAACCTTAAATCACATGCAGTTGGTGCCAAGTGCCAATGCAAACATGTGTACTCTGATACGTGTGCACCAATCAGTCCAATGAAAACAGTGAGTTTGATGTGGTTTATTTCTGTTACAATGTGCACTTAGAGAAATAAAAGTCTCAGCTAGCACTGCTGTTAATAGTATCTATTTTATGATACAACTGTTTTTACCTTTTGTCTAAATGTTTTGTGGTTGCCAACATTTTCCTGATACAATCTAAATTATTTGTGCCCTCTGATGTGACAGCCCAAAAATCATTTAGAAGTGTTCTGAGGCCGCACTTCTATGAAGAGAAAGCATGATACTGTTAGTTTTTCTATTTTCCTACTAGCAAAAAAAATGTACAAGGATGAATTTTACTGAATTGTAATATGCCATGTTTTTCTAAGTGACTGTACTTTAATGAAGAGGTTGGATAGCTGTATTCTGATGGCCTTGTTTTGTGTTTTTGTGAATGAGATGCTTTTTCCTCAAGTATAACAATGCACTTTTTGGTCTAGTGACACCGTATTATTTTCCTTTCCCCTTAATATTCATAATTTACATAAAAGGGGTTGAATAGAATTATTTACTGTAATAGGAAAAAAAAAACATTTCAATTGTAACAAATGCTTAGCAGTAGGCTCAATATTTTTGTCTTTTTAAATCAGAGGATAGCAAGTTCTCACATGTCTTCATTTATTTACTCGTACACTTTCTTGAAAAGCATGCAAAATATGTTGTCTGAAAGCAAATGGTTGAGTCTTGCTTAAAAATAGTTCTGTCTGCTGTCACGTGCCTCTTATCAGACAGTATTGTTCTGCCTTAGCAGTACTTTCAAAAGAGGATTACCGTCAATACCAGTCTTTCTTAATTATCATGGAAGCCAAGTTAATTAGGCATCCTAATGCCATGTTATTAATTTATTTGCATTTACCAGGAATGTTTTCCCTCTGTTTTTCCTCCTTGTGATACTCCTGTCCTCCTGTCTCTATCCGTTTCTTTGTTGGTACGGACACACGCTGTACAGCGTTGGAGAATACATTTCTGTCAATGTGTCTTCTGAACTATTTTGACTTCACACTCCTTTGCCTTAGTACTGTACATGGAGCCATACACCCTCATATATCACTTTTCATCTGAACAGTTTTTGAGATCGTTGAGAGTACATTAATGACCTTTAACTGTATAGTCACATAACATGTATTTGTATCTGACTGACTGAAGCTCGTTTCTTACTGAGGAACTTTTTTACTGAACATGATTTAACCTCGACTGAGATTTGTTCAAGCCAGAGTAGAGCTTTTGCTTTATTTCATAGGTGTTGGAACATCACACACAACTCTAACTCTCCTTAACTGACATGTTTTGTAACAAGGAAGGGAAAAAAGAAACTTGGAGAACTTTTGAAAAGAATTGCTTGTTTGACAACTGCTTTTTAGCCCACATAAATAAATTTGCAAGATACTGTACCGTTGTGTGTCTGTCTTACCTATCATTTTAATATAAGAATGTGCAGAAATTAAATATACTTATTGTAAGATAGATTGTTATTTATTTATTTATGCTTTAATAGCATTCTAGCATACAATGGCAAGTGATGGAATCAATTAAGTTTTTTATCGTTTTGTGTCATGCCTAAGCTACATGACGGCTACCTAGCATGGCTTTATAAGCCACCACATATTATAAACCACATATTATTTCCACCTGACCCAAACCACTCCAACATTCTATTTTCCTCCTGAATATTTTTTATTTACTAACTTCAGTGACACTTACACATTTGAGTTCTCAACTGTGCAACCACAGAATGTAAGCCTCTAGAAGAGTCTAGATAAATGAGATCTCCTTATACCTGCCAAGCAAAGACCGAGCCTGTTTCCCCACTAGACCAAAATATGCCAAAAGCTGTTATTGTTCATTGAGAAGTGTAAAATGTCCTTAAAAAATACTTTAGGGAAGTGTTCCATGAGGTTCAAGAGCAGGAAAAGACTGCACAGGTGATAAAGTACCACTAGATGGTAGCATTTGCCAAAATTAGATCTCTTAACTCTGCTCACACGCTCACACAATTTACCGATTGAATAATTCACATGAATTAAAATTAAACGTCTACAACTGAATGGTTTGGTGAGTATGAAAAGTATGTGGATCATTCACTGAGGCCTTCATAGTCACCAAAATCCCAACCTTATTGAATCATACTGGATCTTTGTGATATGTTAAGAAACATGGCCTACACTGTGAGTCTCAAATAGTGGAGGTGTCATTTTTAAGAAATTCATTGTTTATCTTCCTTTTGGGCTAAGGCACACAGTCCTCCATGATAGCATTCTGTCTTTCCCTCAATGTCCACTCAGCTTTTGGCTCTCAGAAGTCCTTCCAGCCAACTCTGGATAAATGATCTGCCGTTCTGTTTCCTCTAACCGGTGCCATAACCACTTAGTTTCCTGCCCTGTGTTCTGCCCGCTGGTCAAACACTCACACACAAACATATACGCATTTGCACACAATTAGGTGTACACACATACACACACACGCACAGACCTATGCCTTTACACAACAACTTCATGTCCATCTTGCTTTCCCACACGTTCTGCCCTCAGGCCTCGGTTATGTGGAGAGAGATCTTGCACTGTGATCACAATCGAGCTATGGTATATAGTTGTCAACCAACTCATGCTTTAAATCTCAAAGTCAGGAGTCCGTGAATGGCAAGAGGAGCTCGGCTAAGCCAAACTGAAATATTCAATTTGATATTATTTCTCCATTTCTGTTGGTTATTTAATTTTTTTTTATTAAAGTAACTTTTCAGGGTTTTAAATCCAAAATATCTCAGTTCTTAAAGTCGCTTTAGAATAATTTGAAAGTTTTGTCTCACATGTTCATGCTTCCCACATATGAAGATTAGCAGCTTTTTAAAAATGTTATTTTTGGGTATCAGATTATTAGTTGGACGCAAAAATATTATTATTGGCTCTGGGATTAATATTATTTTGACAGAAAAACAAATAAACAATTTACTGTATAAAAAAAATCTGCAGATTGATTTACGATGAAAGTTTTCCTTAATTGGTGCCTTATTTTGATGCACAATTTTATCTTGATTTAAATGTTCAAAACCAGACATTGTGATTTGTATGAAAGCACCATTAGATACATTGACAGAGTTTAGACTATGCGAAGAAGTCATGACAGGAGCAGGAGCTTAAGGAGCCCAGTCTGGGAGGAAATGAGAAGAGGTTGTGTCCAAAAGAGCAACACCATGGACAAGCAAGTGCAGCAGATCAGGAGAGAGGGACAAGGGTATATGTCTAATGACTGGAAGGATGACTAATCTGCGACCAAGACACTCCTCTGAAGTGGCATAATACAAACCTGCATCAGCTGCCAGAAGCACGAGCAGAACAGGCTGAAGAGGGGAAGAAGAGCTAATGAAGAGGTTATACGGCTCAGTAGTGATTAATCATGGCAGCAAAAAAGTTGTGCACTTTTGGCTGCCAACTCACCACTTTTAGAAACATTTTCAAAGTTTCAATGCGTTTCTTATTTACACTGTATATTTCCTAGTAATCAAAGTTTGTGTGTTGTGTAAACATTGTTAAATGGCTTCTCATTAATGTGCATCATAGGTTGTACTCGGTTTCAGGGAGCAGACCTATGTTATCTGTACAAAGTGTTGGTACTTGTATCACAAAGTAATGTGTAGGTTTAGCTTGTGTTGTTGTTTTGTTCTGATATTTCTGGCTGATATTTAAGACATCTGGAATGGAAATCCTTAGCTAAGTAAATGTATCAACATATATTGTCTTGTCTGCTACAAGTTAGCTCATTTACAACCCAGTGCTCCAACCTGCATCTAAAGCCTCAGAGCTGAGAGGTTATTTGGCCTGACGACAACCTTAGACACACTGTACAGCTGAACTCTGCCCTGTGACGGATAAATCTGTGGTTAGTTTTGCCCACAACAAAATGTAGTATCAAAAGACTGTTAAAGAGCTGTGGTTTTCATTTTCCACCCACTAAGGGGAATGAACAGATTTGCATCTGTGCATAAAAGGATCTACACACGTGCCACAGGGCTGTTTACAGGCCTCAAAAAAATTGTTCTCTGGTTTGAATGTGGATTAATGTGACAGTGTGTAAATTTGAACATCATGTCATTTAACAGTATGTTGAGATTACAAATGTGCATGCTCAGGATGAACCAATCCTATATGGCCCAGTTTGCAGACAACCATATCTGATTGTTTGTGTATTTTGGGTCTGGCACTGGTTTTCAGAACAATATGACCCCATCAAACACCTTTGTGGTGACTTGGAACCAAAGAAGGACCAAACACTAGCAAACAAATTGGAGAAGAAGAAGAAGAAGAAGAAGAAGAAGAAGAAGAAGAAGAAGAAGAAGAAGAAGAAGAAGAAGAAGAAGAAGAGTTAGCACAGCAGTCGGTGACCACCTTTCCCTTCACTACTACTCACTACAATACAACAATTCTGTGGAAGAAGGCATCACTTCCTAAAACTAGTGCCAGATCCCCCCTATGCCTCTGTGACTGAATGTGAGAAGCCAGGTTACACAATCGTGTAGTGTCCACATACTTTTTGGCCATTTTGTGCACTGCAGTTCATGTATCAATGACTACTGAAAAGGCCTGGGCTAGCCATTTGTCTACATAAACAACACCCACGTGAGCCTACAAGCAAGTATTTGTTGATTGATTATCTTTTGAATTACACTTCAAAATAATTACACTGTGACATTAAGCTACACTAAGTGGCTCTCAGCAACGTTGGGGACAATTAGCTTTTGGCATCCAGGCTTCTATAAACAGGGGAAGGTTTCGGTGTGTCAGACATCTCCGCAACGCAATCGCTTGCGTGGTCACAATGTTGTCATCGAGGAACTCAATGGAAGAAAAACAGTGATTTTCACTGATCTGCGGTTCCCTCCTTGGCAGAACATCGGGACCACAGTGATGTTTACATATGTATATTGATGGAAAGTCTGATGGCTGTGAACGCTGCGGAAAAGAAGGAATTAAACAAAAAACAACAGGTTTGATGCAAAAGCTTATTTTCGTTTCTGGTAATTTTTCAGCAACTGTCATCACATTATAGCCTTTACCTCTCTCTCTCTCTCCCTCTCTCTTTTCCTTTTTACTTGGTTCATGCCTTCCTAAGACCTCCTCCTCCCTCTTTCTTTTTATCTCTTCCTTCTGCTGTAGCACTCTATGGGTTGTCAACATTGTTAACATGCTTACATTCCATCTGATACAACCACATTTTATTGTCAAGTAATTAACTGATTTGTGCAACATGTTGTAGCTTTGTTCAGCCACCAAGCTGTCAAACGTCCCCAGCTTGTCTAATGCAGGCTGGCCTTGAAACAAGACCCTGCAGTAGACGACTGCAGGGGCGTAAAAGACGCATGCAGCTTAATTGCTGCAATATGTAACCTCGCCTCCAGCCTAGTGTGGCCCACAAACACTCTCCATCACACACATTCATTCACAGGAAAACATGCGCACACACATAAAAAACATGCAAACAGACAATCAAACATGTCCACACGTAGCTACTATATGCATTTATTTTTTTTACTTTTCAATGTGTTACCCAATTACAACATGACTGGATTGTTTTTTTCATTCTGCGTCACAGCCCTGACACAAACTACAGTACAATTATTTAAAACAATTATGGTTTGTTTGCTGGTTTTAATTCTACTACAATGCTATCCTTTGATGGAGAAAATTCAAAAGCCCTCCTCCCTGAAGAAAACCAAATGGAAACAAACCAAATCAAAAGTATTGGAAATCTACAGTTTTGTTTCCTTGAGGCATTTTAAGACATGCTTTGTACTACAGTCTAACGGATAAAAGATGATATTAATTCGGAGATGCTTTTGAGTAATCGACATTTGGTTCTTAGTAGAATCCCGTGAAGCATTACTCAATAGCAATGATGAAAGGGATCAGAGAGTAGAGGGACAGGAGAAAAGCTCCGGCCTGATTTGATCTTACACATGAGGAGCGTTCGTTTGGCCACAAAGGTAGCTCCTCTAAATAACACAATTACAATATTGTATTTCAATGATTGTTGAATCCCTATTGACGTATGTGAACAATTAACGCAGAAACGTATAGTCAGAAACAATTGATATGCATAGGTCCATAGAGAATCAATTGGAAAAGTTGGACAGGGTGACTGTAACAACATGCTGGAACATTCCCTCGCAGGAAATGCACATTTTAAGACTTCAATCTAACATCATCCAAAGATCAAAAAATTATTTCACAAAATTCAGTCTGATCTTGATTGTTGCTCTGGGCGGCACACCATGATGACCTCACATATTACAGTCTCGACTCTCTGGTTTCTCGCTTTGGTAGAAAAGCTATCCGGCTCTCTAGAAAAGAGATTTGATGGTGCTACGTTGTGATGATAGCAGATGTGATTTTCCTTAATTGAGTGGTTTTCCCCTACAACCACTTCACCGTATCCAGGCACGCCGAAGCTTTTCCTGACATCACTGAGCTGACTACAGATCTGCCAGCGGCAATAACCTGGGTCACCGAGATACAGTTACACTCACAACTCTGGAAGACCCCAACACAGCCGACCACAGAGAGGTTCACCAGCCTGCACATTTGGCACAGTAACACAGCAAGTGGTGTTTTGCAAATGAGCCATGCTTATGATATAGTTTAAAATATTTAGAGTGGGAATGTGCGTATAAAATGTTTGATTTTAGGTCACACATTATTCCTCCTCAGGAATCAGCATAACAGTCACTGTCTTCTATCTTTACAAATCTCCAATTTTTGCATGTGTATCAATGATATTCAATGATACACAACCATGTGCTGCATCCCAGATCATAAATGCTCTTTTGCCCTGTGTATGTGGAATGGCTGGACGAGATCCTTGAGTTTTGGCTACAGGTCCACACCCTTGAGATGTTTATTTCTGCATTTGATTTAGCACAGAATGATTGCAGCAATACAGTCTGGAGGTGGGGTAATAGCAGTGGGCAGGAAAAGGCCTTTGATCATTGGCTATTTTCTTGTATGTTTTACATTATGGCATCTTACAAAAATGTTAATAGTGATGTCAACTTTGTTGTATCCCAGGGCATCTATACTTTGTAAACCAAACATATAAGACAACATAATTATATGATCAGCTTGTATATCGTGAAAAATATGTGCATGTAAACATTTGGCAGGGAGCCATGAAGCTAAAGAATCTGGAAGGGAACATGCTGTGTACGATGTGTCAATGTTAGATTATGTGAAGAGGAAAACACTTTATTTGTCTTTTTATTGTTCAAACTGTATAATTACTTTTTGCTGGTCTTACTCTCTTTCCCAAGAGTACCTCTTTTTTAACCAACTTTGGGAGTTTTGATATATATAGGCTACAGCTCTGGAAAAAAATTAAAGACCACTCCAAATATTCAGTGTCTCTCGTTTTACTATTTATAGGTTTATGTTTGAGTAAAATTAACATTTTGGTTTTATTCTATAAACTACTGACAACATTTCTACCAAATTCCCCCCAAAATATTGTCATCAAGAGCATATCCATTAAGTCATGTAGAGATGAAGATTCAAGAAAAATCACCTGGTCTCTTAATTTTTTCCAGAGCTGTATACGTATATATCAAGGAAGTGTATACCTGCTCTCTGAAATAGCTGAGACTGTGATTTAATTACCTTGACCTGTGCCGCCGTTCCCACTCTAGGTCAGGCTTGCAGTCCCTCTCGTTCAATCCGGCCTCCTCACATCAGGTTCTGATGAGCCTAACTGGAACCACGTGCTCCACGCTGGCTCCCCTGACAGATGGGACAATATCACATTATTAATGACAGAAAGAACGGACGGAGGGAGGGAGAGAGAGAGGTGGGGAAGGAAAATCCTCAAAGGGCTTGCTGGTCTTAAATAGCTCAACACTGAGCTGCCATCGCTTCTGAGGAAGTTATTATGGGAAAGGCAGCATGTCCGTGTTTGCATATGGAATATCCTCTTAATCTAACCAAATACTCCGCAGGCTTAGCCCCGTGTCACTTTTCTCAAAGCTGCTGAACTCTAGCCCCTCATGTACACTGATGACAAGATACTACATGCCCAAAGAAGGTGGACACCTCATTTTTGTACATCTGATTTGGGCTGTTTTCAGATCATTTTAGTTCTAATGATTGAAAACCGTAATATTGCAGCTTTCAATGACTTCATGATCTTAAAAATATTGCATTTTCAATTTTGTGCGCCATTTACACAGAGGTATAAAGATCGTCGCCTAATAGTAAAAAACTGCATCTGCTCAAACCCTCTCATGATTCTATGTGTGGTGTGTTTGCTTGCTATTGCATGGATGTTCACAGGGCTCCAGGCGACGTGGGGGGAAAGTTCAAATTTGTTGAACTTTGCTCTTAGCTGTGCTGACCTTTGTGCATTCAGCCAATTGCTGTTGACCAGTGCTTGAACTTAAAGGTGGAGTCAGCAATTCTGGAGAATGCTTGATGTCAAATTTTTTTTGTTGGTCAAATCAGTGAATATCTCCTGACGATCCAATACCTTTCCATACTGTGAGTGCACTGAAAAAAAACAAATACAAAAAAAAGGATTGGATTGGCGAAATAACAACATGCAGATGTAAATAATAAATATTAGCATTGCTTAGGTGGACAACATTATAGTGCTTACGTTCTGGACGCTCGGGAATTATACTTACAACACCGACCATTATTTTTCCCTGTGAATACGCTTTAAAGAGCCATGTTTCTGTGTTAATCAGTGACATAATAAGTCATTTTTTACCATCCAAAACTAAAAATATCCTTAGCCATCGAACGAGTTAGCGGATGTCCTGAGCCCTACCGCATTGAGAGGCCACAGCATTTCAGCTAAACACACAAGATTGTGAGATTTTATGGACCATAAAGTTTTCTGTTTTGTTAAACTTACTATTTCATTATTATTTTACTTTGTCCGCTACTATCGGGCAACATTTTTCAGCACCCTGACCCTGAAGGAAAACATCCTTGTGGTACAGGCTGAGTCACAAAGGCAGGATTCACCTGCACCAAATTACTCCGGGAGCCTAAGGCCATGTGTCTCACCAGCGCAGGAAGCACTGAGCATGTACATATCATGTTATGAGCGAGATTTGCGAGAGAATAGACCATTCTCTTCTCTTTCATGATGCCAAGTTGAGCTCTTGTGGGTGAATGGAAGCAAATATTGCAGGCTGTTATAGCAGCATAATCATCCATGGTTTCGGAAATAGGCTTGGGTGTCCACATAGTTCTGTGTATGATGGGGCGATAAACAGATAAACAAGTTGTTTTGAACCGAAGTGCACAGATATTGTTCACAAAAGAGCACATGCTGAGCTACAATTAGGTGGTCTACTGCTTTAATGGCTTTCTTCGACCCAGTCACCACTGATTCACTTTGTATCAAAGTACCGGAACCTACATTTACACTGAGTCAAATCACCAGAAACAACCTCTCTGTCTCTCTCTTTGATTTGCCCTCTCTCTCATAAACACACACACACACACACACACACACACACACACACACACACACACACACACACACACACACACACACACACACATACACACATGCATGGACAGTGCCACAGCATATACACAGGAAGGGGTCTCTGAGTTTGCACACCAGTGACACATAATTTACAGGCGTGTATATCTAAGTGTGCATGTGACAAAGTGTGTGTGAGAGAATTGAAAAGAGAGAGAAAAAAAGGGTCTGACACTTGTCTATGAGTGCGTTATTAAAAAGGTGAGAAGTGAGTGCAGTGTCTGGAGGAGGGGGTTAATTGCACTCTTAAAAGAGGACTTCAAAGAGAGGCTGGTGTCAGGGCTGAGGGGCATGGACGCAAGAAAGGACTAAGAGGAAGAGGGGGAGGAGGAGGAGGAGAAAAAGTATACTGTAACTGATGAAGGGAGATCAGAGGGAAAGCTGGGAAAGGGCAGAACTAGGGGCAAGGTTGGGCTGAAGTTATATCAATGATTTTTGAGGTGTTCCATATAGAGAAAGAAGAAGTTAAAGGAAAATGAAGAGGGAGACCAGTTTAAATGAGATGTTTTTATAAAGGGATGGAGGCAAGAACAATGAGAAGGGAAAAAAGGTAATGCTGAGAAGCAAGAGATGGTTCCTTGAGGCAAAAAGAGGTTGTGTGAGGGAGTGATGTAAAGTATGCTATACATATTCCTGTAAAGGTGCTGTTTAAATTGAAAGAATGCACCATAGACTTTATCACCTGTTTTACCCTAGTGACGCAGTTCTAGAAACTGCAATGTCCTCAACAAATTGAAGTCCACAACAATTTGCACAAACAATAAGTGTTCCCAGATTATGTACTCTTGTGTTTTTGGTTATCCTCTAACTAAAGTGTCACAATGAGGTTTGCATCTGTGGTTTTCATTTAAATAATTTTTCATCCAACGCCTAAAATTAAGCCAAAAGTTTTATTTGTCAGATACTTGCGTTTATGACCAAATATCTGCTCAAGCTGTACTTTTTGTTTAGTGCTTTTCTTTAGTGCTAATTAGCAAATGTTAGCATGCCAACTTGAAAAACTAGACACAGAACTTGGTTTACATTTTACCTGCTAATAATCGGCAGTCAATGTTAGCATGACTTTCATAATTGCTGTCAATTAACTGTCTTTTGACTTACTGATAAAACAACTACATAATCTTAGCAAAATACAAAATCCTATTTGACCTGAAAATACTTCTGGATTCAGACTGTTGTATCTGCCAGTTCAGCAATCACTTAGAAACGATAAAAAGAATTAATGAAGTAGGCCTACTAAATACTTCAAAACTTTGCTATTAGTTCTGAGGTCTACGCTAAAACTCATAAAGTCTTTGACAGTAACGGTTCTTCTGGTGAGATTAACTTCATGACCACCTGATTAGAGGTGTTAGGTGTAAGCTTAATGTAGCATAGATGACTGGACATTATCATTGTTCTAATTAGACTTTTTACCCTCAGGTAGCTGTAGAGTAGATGGGGGCGTGCAGCCCTCAGACTAAACAAAGAACCAGAGGAGACAGATTCAAATTATTTGATATTGCTGCTTAAAACCATATTACAATACCTACATTTAATTAGTAGCCGAGAAAAACAGCTGTGTTCATGGCCTGTTCATTCAACAGGTTATGAACAAAACTCATCAAACATTTATTTCAGTAAAACATGAAAATATATCTCACATGACTTACTGCAGATGAGGGGTGACTGCAGTTATTACATTGACATTTAGCTATTTCCAAGTATGGATTTGTTAAATTATTAACATGTTCTTGGCAAACCTCCCTTAATATACTGTGACACAGCTTTTCAGAAAAAAATAAATGGCATGTAATAAAATAAAAAGAAGAGAGAAGCACATGCACTCATAGCCTCAATGCAATAGAAAAACCTTGTGGAAAAAAAGTTGTACCGATCACTACGGGACATTCCCTTAAATGCTGTGAATCTTGCAATTACAAATCTCAAAAATGTGCTTTTGCACAGCATATTCATGATGTAAATCAATAATGACCATTGACCAAACTATTTCTCAAAATCATTCAAATCACAGCCATTTGTAGCACATAAGCTGTTTTTATTAAGAAAAATATAACAGGTTTAGGCTAAGGTGAACCAGCTTGTTTGCCGATACAAACAACAGACAAACAAAAAACCCTCGTAAACTTTTAAACTGTTACACTCTACATACAATGGTACGCAGTGGCAGGTTGAAGTTCCAAACTACTAAAAACTGAGACACATCAACGAGAAAAGTAGTGTTAAATCCTGAAAAACAGAACTATTTCAAAGAGCCGACTAAAAGGCTTCCATAAGAGCTGTCCAAAGCATTGCTGAATAATTCCAACACAGATTTTTAATCAACATTAAACTTCCAGTGATTCACATTTCATCCATGTTATGTTATTTCACCTGACACTGATTGCTCTCCTCTTAGACAGATGGCTTTATAGCAGTTGCATAGAGGGAATTCACCCAACCGCAGCACCAAAGAATGAAAATGAAAATAAAATGTGTAGCTAAATCAACTCATGTGTCTTTTTCCATCGTTGAAAAAGGTTTTGGGCTTTTAAAGCCATTTGTCTTGTGTGATGACATGTTTTCAAATATGCTTTCAAATGTTGTGCTGGCTATATTATGAGGATAGTTTGTGCTCAGATAGGTTCATAATATTGTTTATTTGCCATTTGCTTGACACTTTTAGCTTTTCTTTATACTATATATAGCCATGCATATGCACACACACATACACACAAAAAATTAGGCGTTGCCAGTGCTTACAAGATACTATAATGTATCCTTCCGAGGCATTCCCTTCCAGCAACTGTCTGACAATAATTACAATGATTCATTTAGTTTTATTGTAAAACAAATATCTCTCTTTGTGTGTGTCTTGGCCTGGAAAGACCTAAGAGTCTCTAAGTGATGGGTCACATTATTAAAGACACCATGTACATATGTTCTGGTTTACTGTAATGAGGGAGACACCAACATTAAAATAATGTTGTCATCGCACAAAGGATTACTGAACCACAGATATCATATTCTCTTTTTCTATCTTCCCGTACCTCTTTTCCTCTGTCTCGCTGTTAAAAGTAATCATCATTACTGTACATTTAGTAATCCAATCTGCTGATATTGCTTTGATCCACTGATGTTGCTGAGGCAATGAATCTACATGTACTTCAGAGTAATGAGTTAGATCTAAAGAGAATCTAGATCTAGAGTATCTGGCCCTTGGATTCACTTTTCATTAGGGCCTTACAGCAGTTTAACCATGTGTTTCTGATCAGCTAAATTAATCACTGTTTATCTGATTCTGGCTAAGGTTCATTTCTCACTACGGGGAAAAAATTACAAAAAACGCCAGCTTTTCGTCTATGTCATGCTCTTTGTCTCTGTCACCTGCTTGTCAAATGTTCAGAGGAGAGAGGGGTTGAATTACAAACCAAACTTGGTCCAAGCTTCAGTCAGGTAACAGGCCAAATAGTCTTGTGAGCTGTATGCACACATGTACAAGCTCTAAGAAGTGTTTTTGTGCATGAGGGTACACATGTCATTTCTGTAGGAATGTGCACGACTGTGTTCCTGCTGAATGTACGTGTGCGCACAACTGTGTGTACTTGTGTGTGTGTGTGTGTCTAAGTGCATTAACAGAAACACCAGACGGTGTGAGTAATGACTTAGCCTTTGGATATTTCTCACATGAAGGACGTCAGAGGCTGTTAGTAAATGATTAATCAACAATGTTATTTGGGCTAATGCTGTCTGTCTTTTTTCCTCAAAGCTCTGGAATTTGTCTTCACAGCTGGACTTTTACAAGATCTCTTGAAAAAAGCAGCAGTGTTGCAGAGTTGCAACAGTATAGAAACCTCTTTGACAGTGGAAATAAGTGAATGCATACTATATTTAATACTGAAGAATTTGTTTAAATCTCAGCTAATAGTGATACAAATGATAAATTAAAAGTCGTTTTTAATGTATTACAAGCACAACATTCAAGCTGGTGCAAATACTGGTTTGCAGTTATCTTATAATGTATGACAGTGATATATGTGTCATTGCATTTAACCCCTCTCCCCGTCCTCCCCCCCCCCCCCTCTCTCTCTCTCTCTCTCTCTCTCTCTCTCTCTCTCTCTCTCACCATCTTCCTAAGATAACAACTTCAACACTTGTTTTTATCTCCCAGACAAATTGTTCTCATGACATCATTGCTTCTTACATATATCACAGCCCTGAGCCCACCCACTTTTCTTAATACTCCCCCTTCCTACCACAAATCCCTAAAAGCTTTAGCTCATTGCTCAGATCATCATTAGCCATTATCTTTCCTACTATACTTTAGGATGGTTCCTATTTTTATAAGGCAGAGTATTGAAACGTAAAATCCATTTAATTTTTTTCAAAACTTAGTTTTAGTCTATGTCTCCTAAAAGTGAAATTTATGGAAGAAAGTACATTTAATAAATATTTGTGCAATAAAGCAATGCGCTTCCAGTTTGAGTTTTTCAAACCATAAAGTATTTTGTACCACAATCCGTCTTTTTCGACCTTCCAACATCAAGCAGACTCCTCTTGATTTCACGCTGCTGGCTAGATATGCTAGAAGTGAAGGACAGACGTATATAACGTCAGACATGTTGACAGATTTATCACTGCAAAGATCACTTCATCTGCTTGGCTCTTGCTGGAACAGATGAGCATGATGGGAAGGGTTAGCAGTTTTGTGTAACTTTTTGGGAACATAAAAAACATTGTATGGTTTAGTATGCATGTGTGTGTGTGTGTTTGCATGTGCATGATTGAGAATAAGAAAAAAAGATTTTGAAATAATTGAAAAAAGGGATGCTGACAGATATACTGGACACTAATGGCCAAATTTAATTAATTTTACACCAGATTAATCTTTTGGCAGCTGTTGGTTTGGGCAGCACCATAAGAGCCAGAAACTATGAGAAACTGAACAAGCTGAAAAATAAGCCTGGACCTCTGCTGGGTACTGTTCTGGACCGCCTAGAGTTGTTTGTGGAGAGAAAGATGTTGCACAAGATGCTGTTGATAATGAACAACACCAAACACCCTCCTTACATTCTACTGGTTGGTTGACACAGTATTAAGTCAGAAGGTCATTCCTGCCTACAGCACCAGGACAGGAGGCACCTCCTCTGAATATGCAATGCACATTTTAAGTCACATTTTGACTTTAATTTGACTTTTAATTTAAATACAATATCCAACAGAAACCCTGATGCTATTCAAGAATATAAGGATGATATACAATGTCAACTATAAAACAATACAGAACAAAACAAACCGATGTCTCTGTTGAAATATCTGAAATTACAGAGAGAACAGAACATTCTTTCAGGCAAGGAGGAACACAGACAGTGTGGGTCACCCTTCTCAACTGAGTTCACTGGCCTGGCATGACCCACTGCTGGATGTCTCTACATGCTTAACTGACTGTTTGATGGCTTTAACAGGCTCCACACAGGACAAGCTAAACAGTTATGTTATAATCATGAATCCAAATCAAATATGAATGGATATGTTTACCTTTGGGCACATGAAGGCTTTAATTTGGCAGCTGCTTTTAATCGTTTGCTTTTCGTAAACCTGACAGCACATTTTTACATTAAAATACAGTGTATGGGTAGCATAAAAGGTCATCAAATTCACAAATAGCTACTACTCTACTACTACTCATTTTGAGAACACTATTATATGTTGTGGGCACAACAATAAACTATGAGATGAGACAGAACAACATTAAACAGTATCTGGAACAGCTGGTTTTAAGATCTGGCAGAACCGTTTTTGAAATAAAGTGGTTCAAAATTGAAAACCAAGCACTTCACACAATTCAACCAACTTTGTGCAAAAGGCTTTTCGAAAACTGATACCATGAGTGACAGCCACTGCAGCTGGTAAAATGTGAAAAACTCTGATTCCCCCCTCAGGAAACTTCAGCAGTTAAACTACAATGAACACCCCACTGTTATTGAAATAACTGGCAGCTCTGGGCTGCACTTTGTATTAAACAGAACATGACCGAATGCATAAATCCCATCAACCAACATCTAACACTCTTAACAATGAAATGACAAATGGGTCATTTGTAATTGCTTCAGAACGACACAGATTACGTAATTTGTCGGTGCCTTCCAAAACTGTTGCAAGTCAGCACTGCGAAATAATAATGTTTTCTGGCACTGCTTTGGTTGAGGTTTTCTTAGTTTTAGTCACAAAAGCGACTTTGTTAGGGTAATAGAAATCTCAATACTTGTAATAAGAAACCAAATGCTGACTGTAAGGAGGAAACAGCAACAACAGGTTGAAACCGTTCTTTTTGTCGACGTTTTTGCTCCATACAATAACATCTCACTACTTCTTTCTGAGAGACAACAGTTATAATTCCAACGGCCGTTAACAGAAGAAACTCTTCACAGAAATCCTTCTTGGAAGGAAAGTCTCGCAATGATGACGGGAAGTCCCAGACATTTTTTCAGGATATGCACTCAGTACTGAACCTTTCAGCCCCTGCTCTGTGTGTCATTGCCCCACTATAGCCAACATTTAGAGATAAATTAAAGTAAGGTTCTGAGACATTATCTATTGTGCATTAAGACTTGTGGAATGCAATACTTTGCATGCAAAACACAGTGTAATTAGTTTAATTTTGCTAGTACAATATCTCCAGCTAGCTTCTTTAACTACTTCTAATCTTCTGCTTTAACCTCCCTCCTAACCTAGGTTACACTGCAGAACCTTTAAGCCATCCGTCTCTGGGCTGAATTTGCAAACAGCTGCATAGTTTGCTCTAAATTTGGTAAGACATTTGGATTATTTTAAAGAATTCAGATTGTTTTGCTAAACTGTGTAAAATGTGTGTACTAATTAATGTTATTGGTATCATGGCTCGCCATCACCTTAATAGGCAAAAGACGTCTGAATTCTAATACTCTGTTCAAGACAAGATTCCATGGGCCATGATCCAGGTCCCTCCTGTTGAGTGAGCGGATGTCTTGTTTCGGCCCAGTGGACCAGTCAGTGTCAGGCTCAGGATTTAATCTGTCATCAGACACAATATAATGAGGTTTCAAAGTACTGTAATCCCCATCAGTGAAAGGTTGAGTAGTCATTGAATCACATGTGTTTGTTTAAGGCTCAGTAGGAAATTGGTGAGGGTTCCAATACTTCACATATAAGTGTATATCCTCTCGACAAGCAAATGTTGTATGTCAAGGTTTATCATGCATCTTAAAATGAAAGTTTAACACTAGCAGTTGATGAAATTAGTTAATATAGTAATAATATTTGTATTTTATAAGTACATGTTTGCGTGTTTTGTCAAACCAAATCCCCATACGTCTTGTAAAGCTCTAGAAATTAGTGTCGATGTGGTACAAGTGTGTCTTGTGTGGTCTCCTAGATGGATTAAACTGATTTATTGGTGAGAGAGACTCAGGTCATAGATCTTATAAATAAAGAGAAGTGGACGGAATCACACTGAAAAAGAGGAGAAAAGGAGTTAGGTTCTATTTATATTTGATGAAGAGAAGAATGAACACGACAACAGAGAATAGGGATACACAGTTTAACAAATAGAGCAACAGTTTAAATAATCTACATACAGTAAGTGGGTCAATGGGTATCGAGGAGTGTAAGCAGGTAGGAAGGTTGGTATAGTGGGAATTAACTGCATATTTCTTTCTGCAGGGCATTAAGTTAGTACTTAAACACTTACTGACAGCATTTGGGTGTGTGTTGATGGATACAAGTACAAGAATGAAATAGGTTGCAATGCCAGGGTGCTGTGGTGTAGAAGGCAAATGTTTTACATTCCCAACAACCACCGTTACCCTCCACCAAACCTCACACTATTTCTTGTATTGTTGCTGATTTAGTTCGCCGCATTTCAACTGCGAATGCAAAATAGTTCAATATGAAGGTCAATCTGATGCACTCACACTCTGAAAGGGCTGCAATTGATGATGCAACATACAAAGATATGTTGTGTTAGCTCTGAAGGACGGATGATTATATGTTGACTCTTGTAACTAATGTCAAGAATTCAATTGGTATATCTTGATTAAAATGAATGAATAACAAACTAAAACAAACAATTGTTTTCATTGGCATGAATACAACCTTCATGATGTCAGCTTTCATGCACTTCTGCCCTCTGTAATTGGTGCATTCCCAGCAATCCACAGCTTGCTAGCACATTTGTAGGACACTGTCTTCACTAAATACCTACTATAGGTGTGCAAATGCAAAGTCTCTTGAAAGCAGTATTACCAGTGTTCTTGATGAGTCAGCTGAGCTTCTGAAAAATTACAGAACCAAAAGTTATGAAGAGAAGGAAGGCACTTGTGCAGAGTCTACTGCTGAAGAAAAGACCTGTCTGCGGCAGCAGCAGGTGGTTAATGTGTCTCGGGCAGCACAGTTTAATTTTGTAGCCTCCTCAGCTGTCTCCGTCCATCAGTCCAAATGGCTAACAAGCATGCTAAATGGTAAATGGACTCCACTTATATAGCACTTTTCCCTGTTTTTTCACAGACTCAAAGCGCTTTACATTGTTTTGTACACATTCACCCAATCACACACACATTCATTCATCGATAGCAGCAGCTACCACGCAGGGTGCAAGCTAACTATCGGGAGCAATCCGGAGTTCAATGTCTTGCCTAAGGACACTTCGACATGTGGGGGGGAAGCGGGGAATCGAACCACCGACCCTGCACTCCAGTGGACGATGACACTACTCACTTCGTCACTGCCGCCCCATCAGAGGCTTTAGAGATAACATCAAAGATGTACTGCTGGCTGGGCCTAATCTGTGTTGTTTTATTATTATACTGTGACATCTTAACAAAATGTGTTGAGCTCACGTAGGCTGAGGCAACAAAATGGCATTTCTCCATTTTGGCTTCTTCCCACCATCAAGATAGACCTGAAGAAATTCACCATACAAACAACACTAACTTGTTGGAAAGCCAGTGACACAGTTAAGCTGAAGAGAGGAAAGAGGATGTCGTCGATGAACTAACATTTAAATTAAATCTGATTCATGTCTCCTTTTCTATTGCTGTTATGTTGTTATTGCTGTCGACAACTCTAGTTTTCACCTACAGTTGTCCAGTTGGAGACTTTTTTGCCTTTAAATCCTTATCAGTTGCCAAAACACTGCACAACAATTTTCAACACTGCAGTAGCACAAACTACAGTATTTTATCTTTCATCACACCCATCATGCACGATATACAGTAATATTGCAATTGCCATCTTGCGATTGGGCAATGCATTGCCTTGCAGGATGATATTGCACAAACAACTTACATGGCACCCTCCCCCTACTTTGAGGGATTTCACCATTAAAATGAAAAAAGGCAACGTTTTTTTCCTCCCAGGGCTCAAATCGACAGAATGTGGCTTTGCATGGACAAGAGTAAATAAGTTTAATTAAAATAATTAAAGCTTCAAAAGGAAAATATTGTATTTAAAAATAGTGTAGGCTACTGTACATATTATATAACATTATGATACTTATTCTTGCCTGTTAACTGTAATAACAGCCCTGTTTGTTTGCAGTACAGTTTGACTAATGCTTAATGTAGCACATCACACATCATCTAACAATGATTTATGTACCAAGTACTACTGTAATTGTTCACCTTTAAAGTAGTTACAGGTGCCAGGTGATGTATAACTGGGTTGAGTAGGTAGGCCTAGACCATTGTGAAGAGCCTAACTTTGCTCATGTAACACACACGTGCAAGCTCTAATGTACTAACAGCGATGTATTTTACTAGAGACCATGTTTCCTCATTCCTTATTAAACATCTCAGACAAACCACTATACAAACAAATTTGACATGTTTGCTTGTTGTTTGTAAAGTTCATGACCTTTATTTTAGGGCTGTGTGTTAATCCTTTTCAGTTCTATTAGCCATTAATCATCTCTCTGCCAAACATGTGGACTCACTGGGGTCTGCATCCAAAACATCAAAGATATTTGTGTTGCTGCCTCCACACGAGGGAGTTGGCCTCAGCTGACAATTCTTTCATACACTGCAAAAGGGTATCGCAGATGTGTGTGTGTGTCTGTGTGAGAGGGAGAGAGGCAGTCTACAACAGAGAGAGAACAATGTCATTTATGCTGCTTGGTCACCTCCATATGAGTGACTTGGCCAAAGTTGACACACGCTGACAACATCTATAGAAAAGTCAACCTGCCAGTCGCACTGTCAACCATTTGGAAAAGACCATTTTAAATGTATTAATCTGCCTTGACTGGAAAGCACCTTAAATGGACTCGACTTAAATAGCGCTTTTAAGATGATTTTTTGATCATCAGTTAAGTGTTAGCTTTTAGGATAAAGCTGGTGAAAGTCAATTATTGGTCCCACAAGTAAACCCATGAGTAAGACCAACAATTAGTTTTTTCTGTCACTCAAAGCTTTCCAAGCTTACCCTGTCTATGGTATTCATCTCCGAGGCCGTTGGTAATTCTTTCCACAGATAGGAAAAACACTGCTTAGCTAATACTTGCAGCATGGATCTAAAGGAATGGCAATGTTGTTTAATCCGTCCATCACTTTTGTCCAGACTGAATTTACTCTACAGCTATTGGATGGATTTAAACTTTTTACACACGGACCCTATAGAGGAAGAAATATATTGATTTTGGTGATCCCCTCATCTTTCCTCAATCTTTATTTTTTTTGCCATTTTAATGAATACTTTAGTAAATAACTGTAGGATGGATTGGCATTATATTGTTTGATGGACAGGCATTTACTTATCAGAATCAAATGTAATCACTTTGGTGATCTATTCACCAACTGGCACCATCATCAGAATTTCAATTTGTCGAACACTTTTGTTTATGACCAAATAGCTGAAAAACAAATAATCAGCTAATTTTAGCATGCTAAGGAACTATTTTGGTAGCGGATAAGTGAAAGTTTTTGAGTGATTTTAATAGTTAAGCATTAAAACAGTACAACGTCTACTTGAGGCCTCCCACAAATGGTCTAGATCTGATCTGTATACCTAAATTAAATTAAATCTGTTTTTGTGTAGCATAAATATGTCGGTAAACGTCTTTCAGATTGATATAGTGGCACTTTGTTGGGTCCTGGTATACTCGACATGAGAACCATTAATTTTAAATATAGTGGGCTCCACCTTCATTCAAAACTTGTGAAGGACAGCTGCTGTGGGAACCCTTGAGTCAAGACATCAGCACTTAGACAAGGGGAAGCCCAGCCTCACGATCCTCATTACAGGAAACAGACCGTTGTGATGAGGAAGCGTGATGACTCCTTTTATGTGAGACCAAGTCTCAAGTCTAATGGCCCTCTGATTACTGAAGAGTGTAAACAGGAGAAAACACTGCATACAGACATGGGATTAGTCGTGGAGTAAGTGTTTGTTGTGGTTTTCAAACCACAGGATCATGTGTGCGTTTTTGTGTCTGTTTAAGTGTGTGCCATCTCTGGTAGCAGTGCGTCTTCTAACGCTGTCAATGCATTTGTTGTTGTGAGCCCCAGCATGGAATCAGAAGAAGCTGGAGCACATAGGTGTTCATACTGGCCTTGTAAAAACTTGCAACACAGTTTATACAGACAAATGACAATTTATATCATCATCCAACCATTACCATAGCATTGTTTTAAGTTGGGCTGCAACTAACAATTATCGTTTCCTATCATATAAGATATTTAAATCTTCAGTTTTCCAACAAAAACATCAAATCCTCACACACAACTCAGGTGCAGTTTGCAGGTGCAGTTTTGGATCATGAAACCCAGATGAATATGTCTTGAAAATCCTCCCTGGACTGGTTGCCTTCTTTGAGCCTTCTTTGTATCTTTTTAAAGATTGTGTATGAAGTACCTGCTCAAAACATCAAGAGCTTAGTAAAATAATCTTTCTTGAAAGATCTTTAAAGTGGAGCACATAATACTCAGACAGGTGCTTAACAGGTTAATTCAAGTGCATTTCAAGTGCTTCGAAGTACTTTCAAAGCATTTTCTTCTTATTTTTTTTGCTCTTGTCTCACCTACTTACAAATGTCTTTGTCCTCGCATATGGACTCTTTTTTGCTTTGGTTTGTTTGCTCGTCTAGACAGAATGCATTTTATGGGTCTTTGAATTAGTTGTCTATTGTCTACATGTATACCCGGGAATGGTCGGGTGGCTTCACCACATCACAGGGCTTTGTCTGCCCGAGTTTGTTCTCTCATGAGAGACCAGACATAATTGGCTTTCAACTCCTGTCGGGCTTCTCTTCTACTCACTCATGTGTTATGCGGGGGAGGTGGAGCGTCCTTACCTGCCGTGCTTACATGTGAAGGATAAAGCTACAGGTACCATGGGTCATCTGCAGACAGAGCTTGTGAAGAGAGGTTAGGGAGGGAGTTATTGGCCCACTTAAAACTGATACCTGAAATTCAACCTCAGCACATGGAACAGGACAGGTGTCTGGTTCCAACTATGTCCAAGGTAATGGATGCAAGTGGTGGCAGGTAGTGAGTTTGTGTGTGTTGGTGTGGTTGGTTACATAATCCTTGGTAACATTAGGAAGGAGCTGATAAAACTTCCCATGTCTCACTCTTTCCTCTGACCTCTGACCCCTGATCTAACTTTCATATAAATGTATTGTGTGTGTGTGTGTGTGTGTGTGTGTGTGTGTGTGTGTGTGTGTGTGTGTGTGTGTGTGTGTGTATGTTTGTGTGTGTTCAAGAACATGTATGTTTGTGTTTCAGTGTGTAAAGATGGAGCTGAGTACATGTGTTGTAGCGTCAAGGTAAAGAGATCACTGACAGCCGTCTTTAAATTAAACAGATTGCAGCACTGTGATGTCTTTGCTGGATGTTCTTCTTGTTTGAAAGGTCTGGGAGCATTTTGTCTAAATAACTCTCAAGCCTCTACTCACACACACACATACACACCTGGCCTCCATTTTACATCCTGCCTGAAGCAGCCCTGCACATCATGGCAGCCACTCCATGGACATGCAGGGCCGGATCTAGGCATAGGCATTCTAGGCACGTGCCTAGGGTCCATTTCCACTAGGGGGCCCAGTGAGAAAGATTTTTTATTTATTTTTTTTTTAAGTGTGTGTGTTTGATATTAACATCATATTATGCAAATGTAAGTTATCATACAAAGAAAGGAATACAATGTTTTGGTCTGGATAGTTAATAGCCTAATAATTGAATAATTTCATCCGAGGTTAACTTATCATTCGGTATTGAGTTTATTTTAAAAAATTGGAAATTGGGCTGCCCTCAGTTGCCCATGCACTGTGTATAGTCTATAGCCTATTTCAGCCTCATGTGGAAAAAAAGATAGCTTCGTTCCTCTCACTGCATTTAAATACATTCATTATATTACAGAGAAATGTGTCCCACAATAGAAAAAAAGCACCAAGCCCAACCCAGAGGACACTGAATTATATTTTTTCTTTATTAATATTTTTATGGAAAATCCATATGTCTTTCTTCAATAGCTTTTAATTCTACTTCATTCGAGCCAGTATCTCCAAATTATTTGTTCACACACAATTCCTCAGATTTAGCCTATTAATTTCCCTCTCAAAGTGCACCAAATTCATGCATTTCACTTTAAAAAGGTAAAAGAAATCTCCCGGGGGGGCACACCCCCGGACCTCCCTAGGAGAGTCAGGATCTCGGCTGGCTACTATTTTCACTAAGCTGGACATTGGAGGCACTAGCGATGAACTGGGTGTGTGAATGACATTCAACAATAGTCAATCATTTGGCCACGATAACATTGGAGAGGGGGGCCCTAATCAAATTTGGCTTAGGGCCCCATGAAGACTTGGGCCGGCTCTGCTCCCCGGCTATTATCTTAGTCGCCAAACCAGAGTGTTTCTATGCGGCGGCTCACACCGGCGATATCTCACTGTGAATTTCGCCGTTACCCACCACAGAGTTCCACGCCAGGTTTCACCAGGTGAATCGCTGCTTCGCTCGCGCAAGGCTTTTGTGTTTTGGCTTGCACGAGTGTTTTAACTTTATGCTGAATAAAGCATCGCACTGCACTGTTTTTCATCCAGTTTGAAAATTTGCTCCCACACTGGACTCTGCACGCACCTTACAGAAATGCTCCTGCAGTGAGCTCACAGACAGACGTGAACTTGCATACTCGGTTACGTTTCTCTTTACTCCCGTTTAACAAATGAATGAGCATAATACTTTTGTGGTATTTCAAATGTATGTAGTTATTTCACCAAATCGTGAAGTATCCGTAAGGAAGGGGGCCCGAAAAAATGCGGTATGCCTAGTGTAATGTTTCCTCTTAATCCGGGCCTGTGGACATGTACCCTACAGAGGAACTTTGGTTACTGCCAAGCATGCTGGTATCAATGGACCATTTGGAAACAAATATCAAAGCAGTAGGTGTTTGTGAAAGCTAGCTGCAACAATTAGTCCATTTGTCAATCAACAGAAGCCTAATTGACAAATATTTTATTTAGGGCTGTCAAACGATTCAAATTTTTAATCAGATTAATCACAGGATTCTGTGGATTAATCACGATTAATCACGATTAATTTTACTATTCGAAATATGCCCGAAAAATTAGAATTTTCTCTGTATATTGTTGTACGAATGGAAAGATAAAGGACAGAAGGTGGATATGTACATTTAAAATTAGAATTGTTATTAATTGAAAATCCAAATGATGGTTTTAATACTGAAAATAAATTTAAATCAAACTAAAATATATACCTACCACACCATAATTCAATTGGTCTGTCTCTTTACTATGTCTTTGGGCAAATATAGGCTATATAATGGCATTTATTTGGTGAATCTATAGGTTGTGCATACTTGATTACAGTCTGCGGTGTGTGTGTGTGTGTGTGTGTGTGTACGCGCGAACACGTCCTAGGGGGCTGTTCATTTGTGCCAGGAAGCCAACGTTATGTTGATGTCTATTCACACACACCTCAGAAAACTTCAGACGTTTGTGTCCTCGCGGGCTCTGAACAGAGCGGACAATGTGTCTCCTCCTGTTGCTCCCGACATCAACTGTCACCTGCGGCAGTTGATTTTATATACTATCTATGCCCCCGACACAGACGTGACCGTTAGCAGTTTAAAACACGGCATGGGCTAGCGTGCTGTGATGTTTGGCTGCGCGCAGCTACTGATCCTGGATTCCTGGGTCAGCCGCAACGTTTGAGTGGCTGTAGTACAGAGCCGGTGGGATGCACGGGGCAGATCATTCTGCACATGCGTTAATTGCGATAAAAAAATTAACGCGTTAATTCCAGAAATTAATCACCCTGCGTTAACGCGATAATTTTGACAGCCCTAATTTTATTGTCTCATAATCTTTATAGGTTTTTGTACGATTTAGGGAACGCTGCACATACAAGTTTTACAGACTCAAACACATCTCATCTGTTTGCCTGCTTTCAGACAATATAACAGCCTCGCTCTTGTCCCGCCTTCTAATGAACCAAGATTGAATTGGTTCTGGCGTTCATCCCGCATTTAATGATGACCACTGATTGGTCACAGGCCTACTCCGCTTTCAACTTCCCGCCTGGTGAAATAAACAAGAAAGCTGCGAGAATCATCAATCATCAAAGACAATCACCCTCCCTTCCCCCTCTCTCTCTATCCCTTTCCCCTATGCCCAGTCATCCCCCCTGCTTTATACCTTTATTCAGTCTCTTTTTAACTACACATGTCTGGACTATGACAGATGTGCAAGTTTATGCTGGATGTCAAACTTCATTAAGGGCACATAAAAGGGGCCCACTTATGTCTGTTAAATGTTATGTAGCAAATTAATACTGGGCCTTAGACTACATTAAGATAGGAAACAGCGTACATGCAAAGTGCAGAGGACAAGCCAAGCTAGTTATACAGCTAGCTATTTATATTTATTTTAGAATTAATTTAACTCCACAAACCAGGACACATCAAGATTAACTTTGAAAATATTTTATTTCTGTAAAGTTCGAGTTAGTAAATTCTAATGTTTGTGATCTGCATTTTCTCTTTCTCTTTCTGTGCTTCTTTTGCCTTTAATTCTTTTTAGAAAGGTGCTCGGAAGGCTCTATAATCATTAATTTATCCATCTGCTAGCTTTCTCTGAAACCAGAACTAATCCACCTGTTGCATTATTCACCCGGAACCACACTCTAGTCCCCAACATCAATATTTCAGTGAGGACCATGCACCTCCACTGGACAAAATGATGAGATTGATGTGGATGTTGGTACAGGTCATAATGGCTACAAATGGAAAATATAATGTCAGTGAGTTAATTCCCTCAACAATAATGTGGATGCAAGTAAGTTAACAGCCGGCCGGGTGATTGAGATTATCATCGCTTTCGTGAAATGTGATTTCTTACCATGTCAAATTATCACAAGAATTAGCATTCCAGTGGCAGTTATGTTTAACTTTTTAGTTTTTTAGTCTCATATGTACCGCACAGTAATCATGGGCTCCATGTAGTTATCATTAGTAAAATATGAAAGCTATCTCAACTTGCAGGAGTACTATTGGAATAAGCTGTCAGTGTTGCCTTGGGCAACAGTTCAAAACTTTATGTTTATATTTCAAAATGTAAACTCAGGCTGAGAGCTGGCACCATCTCATATGGGGAATCACAGTTTGTAATTTAAGCCAGTAGTTGACAAATTATGTATGGATCTAGTTTCAGACAGAGCCAATGAGATTTTGTGATGTCAAACTTTGAAATGAAGTCTAATGTTATGTAGCCTCTATGCTTAAAAAACTAACATTATTGCTTCTCCAATGGCCATAAAAAGGTTTTGACATAAGAAACCCAGGCCAATTTAATCTAATGAAATTCTATGACAGAGTTGTTGGTGCCAAGTTTCCACTGACAGTAATTCTTTATTCGAAACAACATCCAGTATTAATCATGATGTTAGTTTATGCCGACTCTACCGAGCTGACACACAAAAGAAGCTACAAATACTTCCGGTTGAGGAGGTCCACAGCCATTAATAAAATCAACACCTGCTGCACACACTTCTTATGTGCTCTGTGATGTCAAAGATTCTGAGTTTTGCCTAATGACTGGATGGTTCATTATGGCCACAGTGCGTTTGGTGTATGGATGTATCTGTATGGCAGATGTGAGACTGTTATGTCTGTTTTGCAGATGCAAGGTTTGGTGTTTCAAAACTAAAATATGGCAGCACTTTCCTTCAAATCTATAATTAGCTTCATTATGACTTCATATTGAGTCACAATTTTCAGCATGGTTCTAATAAAAAAAAGTATTCCTCCTCACTGTCGATTTCAGAGGACATTTGTGGCTGAAGAAGAACAACAGCCCTGTGTCACACTGTGTTGTTTGTTTCCATTGGTAATGAGCTTTTAGTCCACTGACTTTCGGGTACATTTATTCTAGTGGATCTGCCCATTTCAAGAATTTCCTATATAAGAATATTGGTTGCAATAACATCATCAATAATCATCATCTGCATAAGATAAGATAATCTTTTCAGAAATGTATTGATATTACATAAAATGGAAGTTTTCCTATGGCATTCTGGCAACACAGTGTAGCAATATGAGTGTAACAGAAAGTGAAGGTTAGCCAGAATACATACATTTTCATGGTCTGTGTTTGTGTGTGTGTGCGTGCCGTTTTGCTTATTGACTGGGGTTGCAATTGTGTATCACTCACTTATGATCATGCTGCCCTGGTTAGTGACATGAAAGCTTGTTTCGACAGCTTGTCCAACTGAGAGGATCCCATACCAGGAAACTATGTTCTAGGTGAGAATACTTTCCATGGTCAGAGTGTGTTTACTGGCATTGAAGTTCTTCAATTTCCAGAGGAGAGACAGAGCCTTGCCTTTTGTATTCTGCATCAGCTAAAAAGAGAGTTTATTGTCAATGATTGTTCTCCGATATGTAATGTGAGTGACCTGCTCCACACAGGCAGGATGATGGGGGCTGGGAGACATTAGGAAATTAAAGTCAAGAAAGCTGCAGTCGAACCAAGTGGCAAGGTGCACAATGTTCTCAGTAAGGAGGGCTGTTGACATCCTGCACAAGGTCAGGTCTTTGCTGTTTAAAAAAAATCAATTGTATATATGGAAAACAGGAGGGGAGACCCCTCTTGAATGCTGGTGTTCAGGACAAGGCAGTCTGAGAAGCTTCGCCCTTGAAGACAAAATGCTCAGCCCACAAGAAATGTGTTGTTCATGATTTAATTAACAAACAAAACATTCCTGTGAATGACGGAAACCAGAAAGTTAAGACTAATATGTATCGTAACTGACGTTGTGATGTGACGTGAATGAGACGCTTTATTACTCTAAGACATTGCTGCCTTTATCTGTTCTTTGTAGCTTTTAGACGGACTTGTTTTCGATTATGAACCTGTCTTTTTTGAAAATCCGTATGAGGAGATAGTGCAGTATGTGATTCATAGAACAGCCTTAAAACAAAGCACTGGTCTGACTGTTTTATATCACGTCTCAGAACATCTTTGTTTATGTGATCAGAAAGCCCAGTCTCCTCATTTAGGACTCTGGCATACCTTCTGAGGCTCCCTGAGATAGGTGGTGTTTCTCTTATTTGCTGCAGTGAACATGCTGATCTGTGTTTGTTTCCATTTTAAGAGCATGTCATACATTCCAATGGAATGACGAAAATAATGCAATCCGTGGGAAGGAGAACAAAACAGAGCTTTAAAAAGGACTCTAAAGGACTTTAAAAAAGAACCTCTATTTTTCATGCTTCAAATTGAAAAGCCTATGTAAAACAGATTCCAATCAAAATCCTGTGGATTGTTAAGATTGTCACTGATGTTTTACATTCACTGAGAATTATCTATTCAGCAGCTTGACCCTAACTGTTGTGTATCTGTGAGTTAGCTTATCGTTAGACCTCCTTTTTGTCTATAAGTGCTTTAATGTGCCTGTAATTACAGTTAACTGCCGAGGCCATTTCTGCGGAGCTGGTTTGAAGACCATAATAGGTTCAAAGCCACCAGCCCAACCGCAATGAAACAATTAGAATCACTGAGGCGAACTGCTGGTCCCTAATGGCGTTCTCCTCCTAGGCATGAGCAATCAAGATGTATCCAAGGCATGACCAACCAAGCCAGAGGGGACCTGTGTCTGCTCATCCTGGCAGGAATCTGAAAATCCACCCAAGTCAACTGATCTGAAATCTGCCTACCTCTTTGAGAACATATAAGATCACATCCATTTGGAATTGTGTGCTGACCCCATATCAGAACTTCCACTCTGCTTGACTTTGAAGATTAGCCTCAGACTGCAACGACAATTTAAGCCAAAACCACAATGAGACTGAGTCTTTTCTCTCCTACAAGGGGAGAGGAGAAAAAAAGGATCGTGAAAAATCTGGCCACATCTGAAACTAAAAAAAATATATTTATTCATCAGTAGAGAAGGACTGCTTTTTTGACTTACAAAGACTTACAAATGTAACTATGTGTTAAATAGAACCACAATAAAAAAAGTAATTTTTTTTATATTTTTTAGTAAAATTTTGAGTCGTGGTATTAATTGTGTAATATTTCAAGATATTTTTCAATTGGTAAAAGATAACGAGTGTTAATCAAGTAAATCAATTTTTAACTATATGTGTCACTTATTGTAGAGCAAACAAGGTTGAATGATGATGCTTTCTTGAGAGGGAAGCCCCTACAGCCTGTAACAAGTAACACGTAGTTTGGGAGAAAAAAGCAGAATATGTGGTGCTTTCACTGCATCAAACAAATTGTTTTCTGCTGTGACGAAACGTTTTTCCCTCACGGACAACTGACTTCCAACATCTGAGTCTGTTTAGGACAGTTACTCAGAACAATAAGACTGCCGGGCAAAGAAATGAAGAGATCAGTCCATAATTGATCAGCGACAGATAATTAGTCCAAAAGTGATCTGTGCTAACTATTACAACACCGAAATAATAAAAACAGAATTAAAATTATAATGCAATAAAAGAAAGGTCAGAGACATAGTCTGTGTATTTGTTTGTGTGTTGCATGTGCTGTCATTCTACACCCTAAATTCAAGCCACAGAGCCACTGACCAGATGTGTTTTCTCTCTTTCTTCCTGTGTCTTTTTATCTCTTGGCATTATCCTGTTTCATCTACTCACTCCCTGCATCCCTCAGAGTTTCCATTTTTATTGCTATAAAAGTTCCTATTCATTTATTTATTTAGCCAGTGTTCTGCTTTATTCGCACATTTGCACGTTTGCATGTCATGCTTTATGTATGAGTGTCTGTGATCTACACTACTCTTAATTCCCATTAAAGGAACAGTTCAATTTTTTAATTTTTTTTGCCTCACTCTCCGGCTCAAGAAAAGGCGACAGAAACTGTTTCTGTAACTGCGCATGCATTTTTGATGAAGAAATGGGCATAGGTCTCTCATCCAGGTTATCTTAGCTCAACCACTGGTTGTCAAGGGGGGAGTTTAGCTTGCCTCTGCTGACAGTCAGAAGAAAAACTTTACAAAATCACTAAACGCTCCTGTGTGCTTGTTGGGACTTTACACATCATGTCATTTTGGAATCAAATAGGGGAGAGTGGCCTAAGTTGTGCAACTTTTCACTCAAAGTGACTTTAAAGTAAGGCCTTGACAGTAAAGTCTCCAACTCAAATATGTACATATATTTCAGGGTGTTGTGCATCCCTGGCAATATAAACTTTGGATCAGGAATAAACTGTTGAAGAAATATAGCTTTCGGAAAAAAAAGTTGTCTTGATGCACAACTTGCCTCCGGTGTGGTGTAAGTTGTGCGGTTGGAGAGAATACCATGGGGTGAATTGTGCCATTGATATATATCTCATAAACTGTAATGCAAGACAAATCCATTAGACAATCACTTATTTAAGGTGTATTTAAAGTAAATAAAGTAAATAGTTGACAAAGATTGAAGGACAATTTACAAGGCCTAGCAGATCTAATGGTTTTACCTGCAAAGCTCACAATGACAAAGTCACCATCATCATCTTTCTGGCCATCTGAACTCTCATCAGTGGTGTTGTTAAGTGGAATTGACATGTCACTCTTCTGAGCTACTGTAGACAATCACTTTCTTTTGGTGACCAGCGTATACAGCCATGCCAATGGCACAACTCTCAGAAATGTACTTTGCAGTAGTTGCTTGTGGAACCAACTGCCACCTGACAAATGTGATTCCCCTACATTTCTGCCTTTCAAATCAAGGCTCAAAACCCATATGTACACCCTGGTGTTTCCTCCCCATTAACTATCTTACCTCTGCACTACTATCTGTGTTTATGTGGATGTATGGGCTTTACGTCTTTTTATTTTGGTTATTGTTATTTTACCTTCATTGCTTACCTACTGAATGCACTATGCATTTTGGACAGTGCAAACTGTCATAAATGTGCTTTTATAAATAAATTGTACTTACTTACTTACTTATAACTCACCCTGGCCCTTTGGCACAAATCACCCCAATCCCAGAAATTTGGATAATAAGCATGATGCAGCAATTTAGGGCTGACATCGTGCTAACTGTATAGACTCAAAATGTAGCATACTAAAGCACTAAAACATGTGTCAAATGTTTTCAAACTTGTCTATAATTGTTCAGACACAATAATCAAAAAACCTTGATCATGGAAATTTTACTTTGAAAGGCAAAACACAGTTGTTTGAGCTTAAATGTGCTTATATCTTATTCCTTGTGTCTCCCTTCTTTACAGGATGAGTTAAATGGATGGCTCTTCTTAAATATGTGGTCACATTTCCAATTTCTTCCACGGTTTTCTAGAAACAAGGGGTAGCACAACTTCCAAAATGCACAACTTAGGCCACTCTCCCCTACATACTAGAAGGAGACAAGGAAGTGCCGTGAAGTCTCTAATTCGACACCGCGGTGAAGTTTGTTTGAAGTTTGAGACGAAAAGACGTTGCTGATGAACATCAGTCGAATATCCAACATTAAACTAACTTCTACACTATAACTGCATCGTCAAGTGCTGTCCGTGGTGCTGATTTTTGTCAGCAGGTGTCATCTTGTACCTGAACATGTGTGTAAAGTGTAGCGCAGATGATGGAGTTGACAGTTTTTCTAGGGTTTGTCATTCTTTGTAGGGCTGCAACTAACTATTGTTTCCATTAGCAAAACATTTGCTCTGGTCCACAAGTAGTGAAGCCCAATGTGACATTTTCACACAAAAGATATTCAGTTTACTGCCACATGAGAAAGGTCAACAACAAATGCTCCAAGAGGAGCTGAAACCAGGGAGTGTTTGGTACCTTAACTTAAAAATATACTTACAAGATTAACTGATAATCAAAATAGTTGCAGATGAGGCCTCAAGGTTGAGGCATTAACCATAAGTTGGACTTTGTTAAATTGAGTCCATTCATTTATACATGAGCTCAGAGAAAATGTTAACACATTCACTAATACACACATCATTCTAAAGCTTGCTCTCCCTGGCCCTCTACACAGTAGTAAATAAATGCAATAAATATTCACAAAAAATAAAATAAGGAAATGACAACATGAATTACAGATGATCATTACACAGCCTGTGAAATTAGACAAAGCAGTTGGTCTTTCACCAACACTCCCCATCCAGTCAATCTTTGCCATCTGCAAAATCAAGCTTTTCTCTCAGCAGGAAATGGGAGGCTGTAAAGTTGACAGGAATGACAGATTGTTGGCAGCACCCAACATCTGTATAATCTCAGAGTTAACCACCTTATAGGGAAATGCTGGCTGACTGTAAGTGTGCAGGTCTTTCGTTTTGCATAATTATCGCCGGGCTGCTGGTGCATCGACAAGACAGGGTGGAAATCCCAAAGTACCAACGCATGAAGGTTTGACTCTGAGGGACTAAATGAAGAAAGAAACACTAAAATCCATCTGCTGCATAACATGGACAGGAGTCAGGAGTCATAACATTTATGAGAGATGAGAAGAGAAGAGGCAGAAGCGGAGATATGGCTGTTGTCTGACAATGTGAAAAGGAAATTAAACAATGCGTAACCCAGACAGTAGACCTAGATTATTAAAGGGTGAAACATAGCAAGTAAGGTACAACTTATTGTATCTAAACACAGAGAAATATTTATCTAAAGGTTGTGCTCTAAGTAAAGAAATCACTTCATAGTATCTGTCAAAACAGCCGAGGGGGATTTGACAAAGCTAAAATCCATTGGGTGCATCTATAAAATAAGAAAAATAAACATTTGGCCAGTATCAGGGACAGGCACTTTATCTGTCATGGAGGGTGGAGAATTCATAGGATTTAAACTCTGTCATTAACACTACAGGAGGTAACTATACTAATTTCAACCTGAATCAGAAAAAAAGCACACAACTTCAGTCAGAGATACTTATGTCCATGAACTACTGATTACAGCAAAGGGCTACAGCAAGCAAATACATTGCTCTACCTGAACGTACATTATGCTTTATCTTAAATGTATAGGCAAACTCGTGATTTGACAACATTAAACATTTCAGAACTTTAGCTTCTTTTGTTAAATGGAAAAAAAATTGTTTTGCAGAGGATAATATTGGAAATCTTTCAAATTAAGGAATTAAAAAATTTATTTTTTTGATACCGTATAGTTTCTGAAATTCTTATCAGCACTAGAAAAGGTTTTCGTTCCATCTTTCAGACTTGTTCTGCTTAACTGGTTTTGTTTGGGAATTGCAGTAGACAGAGGGTAAGGGTGGAGAGGGAGGAAAAGAGAATATGGAGTGGGAAAGACCCAAAACACGCACACGCATGCTCGCACACACACACACACACACACACACACACACACACTCTCTCTCTCTCTCTCTCTCTCTCTCTATAACATGTGCGGGCACACATGCACACAGCTCTACAAAGCCAAGCGGTTTTCACAGACGTCCAATTACACTAAGATATGACATATGGGGAATTGCAGCAGATGAATAAGGTGAAAGAAAAGACAAGTTTCATTCACTTCAGAGAAACTCCAGATAACCAGAAAGAGCAGCGCTGATAGAGATAGGGGAGAGGGAGAGGCAAAAGGAAAGAGGGAGGGGGCCAAAGGAGAGGGAGCCACACGCAGGAGGAAAGAAGAGAGGCAACACTGTGTGAGTGCTCAGACTTTGAGAGGCAAGGACAGAGGAGGGATAGGTTGCCCAGCTCACTGACAAGACGCATATCAAGAGAGGGGAGAAAGACGAAAACTCACGGCTCAGTTACACACTCAAGTAACTTCAAACTGGCTCCCACAAACCAAGAGAGACAAAGCGAGAAAAGAAAGGAAGAAAGTCTGGATTCTGTGACTTTTTTTGTGGCCTGCCTTGCGTGGATTTCACTGGACATTTTTATGAGAAGCAGCAATAATACTTTTTTGGCTTCCTGTTTCTTTTTTCTTAATTTTTATTATTTTTGTACTGAGTAGTTTGGCATCTTCAATTCAGACCACTTTCACCTTCCGGTTATCCACCTACCTGGACTAGAGACGAGAACCGGTGTGGGACGTGTGTGGAGAAGATTTTAGCAGCATACATTAATTAACTGATCATGTGTGTTTTTTGTCTTTGGATGTGAGCTTGTAGGTATTCATTCAAACTTTTAAAAAGGGATTTTAAGGACGTGTGTGTGTGTGTGTGTGTGTGTGTGTGTGTGTCTGTGTGTGTGTGTGTGTGTGTGTGCAACCTGGAGCAAAGAGCAGCAGTCTTGGGAGGAGAGGGAGGAGGTGGTGAGGGGTCTTTGAGCCGAGCCCCCAGTTGTTCCCGTTGCGTGGTGAGCTGAGTTATGGATGTTGACGCATTCCTGCGGCGCGGCTGAAGAATAAACATCGCGGGGGACTACAGCAAAGTCGGCTTTAATAGTACAGGCTTCAACCATAACAACAACTGTGTTGCCATCGCCATCAATATTACAGATCAACCCTACTTCTGATAACAGAGTCAGATTGTCTTCACCCAAGCTCTTCCACAGGGTTTAACACCTACAGTCCTGGTGAGGTTGTGGGTCCCCAGACGGAGGAGGTGTAGTTGGTTAGTCAGGGGGAGTTTCTCCCACTCTCGTTCCCTCTCCCTGCACCCAGCTCAGCATGCCCCAGCCCCTGAGCACATCCACAGCTCTCCCAGCTCCACTACCATGTGTAGATGGACAGTGACACAAGGTGCACCGGCCGCCTGGTTCTCCTCCTGCCCATGCTGCAGACCTCCCTCACTCCTCTTCTCCCTCACATTCCTCACCCTGCTTCTCCTGCTCAGACCGTCTTCATCCTCCCCCATCTTCACCTCTGAAAATGACCACAATGCATTGGGAGGGACTCCTCCCGACATCTTCATCTCACATCCACCAACTTCCTCATCACCAGCACCATTGCACGCATCTTCTGCGAGGTTGCCAAGGGCGACCAATGTATCATGGTCCTCTGAGACAGTCATCGAGCGACATGTGCGGAGCAGCTATAACCATCTGCAGGGCGACGTGCGCAGGAGGAAACTCTTCTCCTACCAGAAGTTCTTCTTACGCATTGACAAGAAAGGAAAAGTCAATGGCACCAAAAGTGAGGACGATCCTTACAGTAAGTTCCCTTTCTTACATTTTTAAATGTTATTCATTGGTTCTTCACACGTCTAACAGTATTTACTTGTGAGAATTGGAAAGCGATCAGAGCTATTTCAGCTTACTGAATTTTGAAGCATTTTATTCCCTTTTAGCTGCATTAAGACTTAAGATAAGAGCGGCCAAATGCAGGCTCGACTTTATGAAGTTTGCAGTAAATAATTTTTATATCTGTCAAAGAGAACACTAGGGCAAATAGATGTTTCAATCTTTCCTTCCTTCAGAAACCATTGACATTGAGACAGGGGACTGGACTGAAAAATAAAGCTACACGATTTTCAGCAATTTTACCATGTGTACTGGCCGGCATTCGTATTTGCCAGACTACAGAGAGTTAGAGAGCGTGACAGTGGGAAAGGGAGAGGAAAAAACAAAATGAGTAAGCCAGGAAGATAAAGAAGGGAGATGATCCTCTGGAACCAATTAGAAATTTTCAAGAGAAAGTTGTTCTTCTTCAAGGAAATATCTGAAATGCTGCTATTACCAAACTTTTGCGGAGAATGACAAGTACACTAACTCCTTGCTGCTATTTTGCTGCAACTATAATGTTGGTGGACATATGCTAAGTATGAGGTTGTATGGACTCAGATTTGGAAGGGCTGTGAGTAGTGAATTAAACCTTTATCTTTGCTGAGCTCCAAATGACCTCTTTACGCTGGTTGCATGACCAGTGGAAACGTGGAAATAGGGCAACCAGTGGTAGAGTTACTTTTGAACCCTGATATGAGCACATGATTTGGTTACACCTTTTTTTTGTACAACATACTGACAAAGACTTTCTCACATTATTCGGGGAAACATGGGGTCACCGTCTTTAAATATAACTAAGTTTAAAAAAAGAAGCTAGGTAAGTATACAGATGCCGAACTGAATCTGTGTTAGACTCACTGTGTTTGACACCAGTTCCAGCACGTTGCCATTGCCACAGAAAGGTGTTATCCTTTAGCGGTAGGTAGTCACCTTACTTTAATCAGCCATTAAGCTGTAGATAAGCTCAGGTTGCAGTTAAAAATGTTAGCAGCGGAAATACTGACTGATTCGGGACCTGACATTGGTTCTCACTGTTCCCCTGCCTTCTCCCCTCTCTAAAAAAAAGTATCAGCTTGAGTGTCCTCTTCATCTTGGAACATGGTAAATGAACTGCTAAGTTGAGTGTTCATCAATGTGCTGTTTATGCAGCTGATGATGGAAGTGCAGGTAGGGAGAGATCAATTGAGCCAGTAAAGCTAAAAAGCACTACTTTCAACCACAAAAGCCAACACAGTACCTGTGCCAGACACTAATTAGCCTATACTAATCGTCATGCTCTCCCATGATTACTATGTGACATTTTAATTGCACAATCTCAAAAAATTGTTGCGGTCTAGAGCCCTGCACATGTTTTTTTTATCAGCACAACTCAGCCTCACATTCACACAGTTCTTTCACAATAGGTAGACTCCCAGCTCTCAGTGCACTACTTATGGGAAATAGTACCTTTAAGGTACTTTGAGGGAGGAAAGAGTATGATTAAGGAAAACAGTTTATGGCATCTCCTGAAAAATAAAAGGACTTAAGTTTATTTTATGAAGGGGTATTGATACAAAATGATGGTATACACATTGTTTTTCCAGTTACAATAACAACAACAAAGCACAACATCTAAAAACTACCAAAAATAAATACTTTTACCAGCTTGTAAGGGTCATCATAATACTTTATAACCAATCCAGGACAGAAAAAAGGCTTTAATCATTCTGTAGTCCACATCTTTATCTTTTAGTTAAACACATCTGGAAGTTCTCCAAGATGGCAAGTCTCCTGGTCTATGTGGAGCTTAGAATAGTTTCTTTGCCTAAGGGCATAATGACAGTAGTTGTTGAGGGAGAACAGAACATTACCACCACATTTACCTGCCCAGAGTTCCTCTGCAAGATCATTGAATTACAAGGGTGACATAAAAAACAAAAGATAATTTCTTAAAGATTATACAACTTGCTCTTACTGCATTAGGTCAATTGTTTGTACAGGAATTGTCACAGCATGTCAAGTGTGTGTATGTGTGTCTGGGAATGTTACCTTTATAAAAGGATCTTTATCACTCACACACTGTCATATACATGTCAAAAAGGTTTGTATGCATCTGTCTGTGGGTCTGTGGTGCTGTATAAGCCTCTCCTGCTAAGAGAAAACACACACACACACGCACACACACACACGTGCACGCACACACACTTGAGCACAGAGAGGCCAGTCTTGCACATGGCCTCCATATGGCAAAGCCCATTTTTATTAGGGCCAGGGCCAGTGTGAGTGTGTTTGTGTGTGTATGTGTGTGTGTGTCACTCAGACACCAAGGCTCTGCCAGACATGGCTGAAGGAATTTCAATTAGCATCTCTTCCTCCCTCCCCTTGCCTGCAGTCCTCTCTGACACACACACACACACACACACACACACACACACACACACACACACACACACACACACACACACACACACACACACACACACACACACACACACACACACACACACACACACACACGTGCACCTACCTGCTTTTACACACATGCACATAAAGAGCTCAACCATTAGGGTGCAACATGTCACTTACTATAATTGCATCAGGTCATGGCATTAGAAGCACAATCCATCAACTTTAACAGCTATCGACACTTGATTGTGGTGGGAAATAAAAGTTACTACTTTCAAGAGAGAGAAAAAACTTAAATTTGCCAGCTGGAGGATATAATAATATATTTTTTTCTCATATTTAGAAGGCATTTCATCACAAATGATGTATGTGTCAGCACATTATATGTGTATGTGTAGGTGCTTGTGCTTGTGCATGTACTGCAGTCTGTACCCGTAAATGCACCACCTTCTGCTACTTTGCATGTAGTCTCAAATCAAAAGAGAACAAGTTGTACCCTTCAAATGAAACTAAACAGAACATAATTAAATTGTCCTCCACTAACCAAGAACATGAATGTGGTATTTGTCATACTAGACAATCACAAAGCTCAGATGTTTTCAATACGTTTTTAGCGTATTTTTAAATGCTATAGATTATGACATTGTTCATTTATACAAAACAACTGCTTCAAAGCAGCACACAAACCTTAAGACAAATAAGTTATTTAATGGAGCTTTCTAGCCCTTACATGCTCATTAAAAACACATGGCTCTTTTGGGATAATGCAAAACTTTCAAGAATCCTCACAAAATATACAGAGATAACATTGTATGCTAAAGATCCTCCAATGTTAAAGAACAAACTCAGGCGTTACACATCTATTAACTGACTTATACCTGATTAATACCTTATTATTAAAATTTGACAACTCCTTTAGGAAAGCATCAAATTGAAAAGTAGTGAAGAGGAAGTTGTTAGCATGGGTTAGTAGTATGTTAAGGTTCAAGAGGTCAGATAGCAAATGAGGGTCATTTAAGGGTGTCAGAGGTGATGTACAAGTTTCAGCCCCAGCTTTCCTCCACATCCTAGCCTTTCTCATCATCTTGTCAAAGCTGAGGGCTGTACATCACTCAGGGTTTAGGGCTGGTATTGTAGATGTCTGCTCACTGGTGCATATCAGTGTTTGTCTATTTGTGTTCATGTGTTCAGTGCCACTTCTTGCCACTCACCTCATCATAAGGCTGTCAAAATAGGGGCTTTCCTAGTCCGAATATGGAAATTCTGTCAAGTCATTACCATGGGTCCTGCAACTGACCACAAAAACAGCACTGTCCTTGTTTTTCTTTTAAGTCATTGATTGACTGTCACATTGTATTAACAACCTAAAAAGGAAATTAAAAAAAAATAGACGTGTTTTCAGGTGGACCACAGACCTGTGGCCCTGCATGGCTCAATTACTATTCAATACTGCCAATTTCACCACAGTTGGAGCCTTGATTATCACTGTGGTCACCCAGAGTGTAAACGCTGCCACACATACTTATTGTAAACATAATCACAGTAGACACATTACTCCACTGACATGAATGAATCTAACGCAGCAAAATGTATGCAGTCTCATATACCGGACTAGCCTGGTCCTACCAGACCATCGTACTTCATTTCATTTGTACAGAAGGTCTGGAATCGCTCGAACGACAAACGTAAACTCACTTGAAGGTGGGTGTCTGTTGAAGTTTAAAACTATTGCATCTGCCCAGTGCCACTTTGGATCTGCCAACCAATCGCATAACGTTTGGTCATGCCGTATGTCATGCACCGGCTTCTGACTACAACTGAAACTCAACGTCATTGTTCTCAGCTACTCCCTCTGTTCGCTGATTGGACAGCCAAAAAATCTTGCTGAAAAAAACCCATGAATATATCGGAGACCCAGACTACTGAAGGGAAATTAAAATTGAGCTGAAGTAGGTAGGCGGGCTGTGCTAGGCTAATACTGGACTGTAGGGCTGACCAATTCATTGATTTCAAATTTAAATCATGATTTGATACAACACATTTAGCGAATTGTAAGAATGGTGATTAGGTTTATACCCAGAGTTTAAGCTTTCTTGTAAGTGGTTTTACAAATGTATGCTGTCAACAACAAGCACAAGAAGTGCTCCGCTAATGAGTGTACTGCCAAAAAGTTAAGACAAGGTAGTGAAAAGTCACCCTGTGTAATAAAGAAACTACTTCTTAATTCATTTGTCATTTGAGACTTTTGTCCCGTATTATAAGTGCTCACAAAAGCACTGTAAGGTTACTTATTCCATTGTGCACTACCGGGCTAAAGAAGATCGCTTTCAAAACCGCCTCCATACGCTTGAAAAAAAGATGCGGTTCCCTAAGCAGAACGACCGAGCCGTACTCACCTATACACTTTATAAATGATTACTTTCAGTTGAACCATTGCTGCCAGCAAACGGAACATTTTCCTATTATTTATCACATGCAGAGAATATTGCCTAAAATAATAAAAGGATTAGGCTTCCGTGTTTTGGCCACAGGCATCAAGACAAAATAACGCAGATCAATGCCCTAGAATAAAGGAAATCACTTTCATCTGATTATAGAAAATGGATTATTAAACAACAGTTTTTCCCCTTCCTGAATTAGAATCCTCTTTTTCAGTTTTCATTCTACTCTACTTGTCTCCTCGAGCAAAGTGTTTTGCGGTTCTCATGGGAAAAGACAACCATTCAATTATTTATGAGGAGTTACGGGATTCACCAGAGTTTCGTGTCAGGGTTGCTTTTCATTCAGAATTACTTTGACATTTTAACAGACCCCTCTCTCAAACAGCTGTAAATAAAGATGTCACTGCACAATCTTGTTCTTGAAACACTGCATCTATCATCAAGTCCTAAAGCTGCCAGAGCATAGTCTAACATCACCAATTACATTCAACTGTACTCTGGAAAAATGCTAAATATACTAGCTGCAAGCTCCCTGCTAAACTTTTTTCCCCTTGTATCATCCCTCCAACACACAAGTCGAATTAGCTAGGCTCTTCTACCAATTCACCTTATAAACTTCACAGCAGATACAACCTGTCTGTTTGGACAAACAAATACAATATGGTGATTTGTTGTTATATTGGGAATCCGGCAAGAGTCTGGATCAAATCATGTCAGTTCTGATTCATAACTCCTTTACAGGAATCTATGCCGTCAATTTCCGGAAGAAGCATTACATAATATTGATTATTATCTTACATAAGACCAATGTGATTTTACAGTTACTGGCAGATAGCTTTAACTTGTAAAGATGGGAAATTATTTAATAGATTATGAAACCAAACTTAAGTATTAATAACATGTACTACACTTCAGAGGAAGACTAACAAGCCATTTACTGGTATTTCCTTAGTTAAATGGCCCCATCACCTAAGTTATTACAAACAAAAATTGATCAGAGTCAAATAAATTTGGCCATATGGGCTTCTTTGCACTTTGCATTTGCAGATTCTAACATGATCAGGCATGAAATTTAGGTGATTAGGGCATGTACTTATTTATATTTACTTGGTTAAGAGTCCACAAGCATTTATTGTTATAAATCAGTTTTGAGCCCCCGGTAGCAGGATTGGATATAATCATAATCTCAAAAGGAATCTAGTTTTGGTCTTGCAAATATAAGATTCCCTGTCTTCTTAGTCTCTTACTAAAAACTCATAGTACTTACTGTATGACTAATTGTCTTCAACTGTGAGATGATTGTTTTTAGATTTGAGATTGTATCAGACCTAAGTCTTTTCAGAGTCCTATAGGTAGGCATTAATAAAAGTCTCCCAAGATATTGTTTGAGACGTTTATACATCATAGAATTGCAATTTGTCCACTTTTCTCAGTGTTTTTGCCAAAAAATCCCCATAGAAAATGACATGGTCTGTCTCAATTTTCCATCACCTTTTACATACAGTATTTCCTATCATCGCCGCTTGATATTTTCCCATCAATTCATTCTCCTGTCCATTAATGTGTCAGCTACAGCAAGGCTGAAATAAGAGACAGATTTATGTAGGCAGACCAAGGCAGCCCCGCCAACCCACCAATCAGGCACTACCTTAAACAATAATCTTTCATCAGCAAATCATGTTTCTGTAAGATCCTCGGCTCCGGGGGGAAAAACGGCTCCAAACTTCAAGAGTCAATTACTCTCCGCAAAGAATCTTAAGTTGGACAGCTTTGTTTTGACTGCTTTTTTATTGTTTATGGTATGTGGAGGATTCTTGCAGAGCACAAATATCCTGGAGAGAAGAAAAGAAAGAGAAAGAGAAAGGAACAGGAGGAGATACTCTGACTAGTTCTAGAATCTCAGTTATTGAATATAATTTGGAATTAACTGGGGCAGGAAATCACTGGAAAGTGCATTATTCGCCATTTAATAAAGACACTTTTCCATCAGCAAAGTTCCAGTCTTACGTTGTTCTAGAGAGATGACATCATCGTGAAGAAAGGGAAAAAACAACCGTAATTATGAAATGTACATCTCAGATTAATAAAATAAATGTTTGGACTTTTTCTTTAAATTCTCTAGGAAATTGGCATGTTTCACAATTTCTTTAAATTTTTTTAAACCAACCTTAAGACTAATTAAGTGCTGTTAAAAACAATGCGCCATAACTTTAGTATAGTTTCATAGTGTAGTTTTTCATCAGATTTTCTCTACCAGCAACTATGTTGAAAATGTTACTGTAAACCTATTACTGAAAGTGGTATATTGGTGTTACCTGGGTGCTTGTGAAAAGGCAAAATGTGTGGCTAGTAAAGCAGTGGGAGGTGAAGAATAGCATCTGTGACAGATACCATCGATCACAATGCCCCAACCAAACACACACACTATTCTATTCCATGTACCTCATCCACCATACTCTCTCAACCACCCCTAGCCTTGATAAACACACATACACACTGCATGAATGTGAGGCTCTTACAGTAATGGAATCATCAAAGGTAGAGTTGCTGAGAGTTGAGTCCAGAGTACAGCCTGGTCGTTTGAGCAGCTAAGAATGCCAGCTAATTATCCTGTGTGTGTGTGTGTGTGTGTGTGTGTGTGTGTGTGTGTGTGTGTGTGTGTGTGTGTGTGTGTGTGTGCGTGTGGGCAGCTATACTGTGTTTTTGTGTGTGTGCATACTATTTGTGTACGAACAATAGCTGTGCATGTCTGTACATAATATTTTTTTGGTATAAAACAAAAAGATTTGTAAAAACACCAACAACTCAAAGCACAGCAGTTGGGTAACATCGCACTTGCAGCTGAACTGTAAATGAAAAATGGGTGAAATGCAGACAACCATCACAGCACTTTGCCTGAAAACAACTCCTGCCTTCTCAGGCCTGAGAAATAATTTGACAGAAACTGGCAGCTTTGGCACTTAATCACGTTACAAAGTCAACGGTGTTAAAATAATCACAAGCCCCCCCCCCCCCCCCCTCCTTCTACTCGATCAAATCACCATTAACATCACTGTGAATTTCTTTTTGGTTCCCTCCAAGTCAATCTTAAATGTGTGTGACATAATTTGCACGTCTTGCTACCTGCCAGTAAAGTGATCTTGAATTATGAGGATTGAAATAATGAGTAGCACAGACGAGAAACTTAACTCAATCTGTTGGCCATACCTCTCGTATTTTAAATCAGGGGTTTGCACTCAGGTAATCTGATTTTTATTAATTTTTTTATTAAATCTGGGTTTTTTTTTCTGTGCGTACCTTTGCCGATTTTGAAATCACACACAGCTTGAGCAGTGTGTGGTTTTTGGCTATTTCTGTCCAACTAGAAAGACAGTGATGTGAGTGTTCTTATCAGGGAAGGAAATACAACCATTATGGGGGCAACACTTAGCTGAATGATACAGTGAGTGCAGGTCAAATAAAAAAATCCTGCTAATAGAATAAACACATCCATTAAAGAAGAAACTCATTGAATGTAACGCACACAGGGAATTTGGAAAATAAATCAGTTTCTATTTGCAAGAAATATTGGGCCTTTTTGTAAAAATCAGAAACAGGCCACGGTTTTCTCAACTTTGCTCAAAACCATCGGCCAGGAAGCCTTTGATGTGGCAACTTAATGCAGGATGATACTGTTGTTAACCACATCAGTCTAAACCGATACCTCAATAATCCTTAAAACAAGTAATATACAGTTTCCACTTCAACCCAATCTTTACCAAGCAAACTGCAAAACCGAAGAGTGGTTGTTCTCTCCCAGAATTATCAGCCTGAAATATTTAACTAAACTCCAAGAGCAAATAATCCAAAGGAAACATTGTCAAACCACGGATTTATTGAAAAGCAGCGGTGTATATATATAGCGGTATATATATATATATATATATTGGTCATCTCTCTCTCTTTTCTTGTTTCATATTTTCAATCTGATGCCAGCACATGGTGGTCTAGTGAGTGCGGTTGTATGGATGTAAACTCCCATGTCACAATGAATACGAGACATCAGTCACTTTGTTGCTATAGTTTCAAAGAGAAAAATTATCTTAGTGTTTATACCTCAACTGATGCAAATCAGATCTTAGATCTAAAGAAACAAAAACACAATAGGGTCACTTTTGCTTCATGAAGATTTTGTTTCTTAGATGTCACAGTTATTTTTCACAGCCAACAAGACCAAAACAATAAGTGTTGCCACAAAAAAACACACACACAATTACTAATACTATATTCATCCAGATATGTGAGAATTGGACACAGTTAAAGGAAACCAACCATTTCCATTCTTCTCACTGAGGGGAGTTCATGACACAAAACTAGTCCGCAAGTGACAATATTTCACACACAGAGCGAGAGCTCCCTGGGCTGTGGACCCACTCACAGCTGGTTGCTGTGTTGAGGTCAAAATGTGAACAACCACATACAATCCACTGGAGAAACAGTGGAAACATTTTCACAACTTCGCGTAACCTTTAGGTCCTTCTTGAAAGTCTCGCCAGGTCTCCAAAGGGGTTAAGAGGGGAGGGGGGGGAGGGGGGGCTGCATATGTGTGTGTTGCAAGCATGTTGTTATGCACGTGTCTTATTGTGTGTGTTTCTGGGTCTGTGTGCTGTATGCTAGTTGGAGAAATTATTGTGTTACTGAAGCCAATGTGCTGTTCAAAGCAGTAAGTCCTTCTCTGAGTGATGAAAAGTGTTTGATTAATCTAACCTTCAATTACACCTTGAATAGGGTTATTATATATAACACATTTCCCAATTCTTTATATTTAAAATTCAAGAAAATCCAGTTATTTTTTCCCTGTTTATATCAGGGCAATGAAATACTAAGCGGCAACAATTTCAAACTAATGGATTTTCTTGTATAATCACAAAGTTACCAACATCAAAACTAGACTTCCAATGGTAGAAATATTTCTGTTGCTGTATGCCAGTCAAGTTGTGAAACTACAGCTTTAGAGGTTGTGACTTGTGCCCTATGTCTCCTCTGTCAGATTTAAACATTGAGGTTTATATGGGAAGAGAGCAGAGAGCTGAACGTTTGACCTAAAGGGAAAGCTGAGAGAGGCACTACAAAGGAATGGAGTTATTGGATCAGAATAAAGATGAGGACAGAAGGAACATGAAGGCGAGGAACACTGAAATGAAAAGGAATACAGATAGTTAGGCCAGCAAGTGACGTGAGGGTCTGTGAGGTTGAGGAATAATTTTGCGACATAGCAAAGATTGGGAAAACTGAGTTACAACAACCATCCATAAAATGTGGATTTTGACACAAACCACAAAGTCACAGTCAGGATCTGCCAATATTAACCCTCCAATGACCCACACAAGTGTTAAATCCAAATGTCTTAAATGTATTAAAGTTGCTGTTGTGTATATGCAGTCTGCTTGTAATGTGTCTGATCTGTATTGCATTTTAAAAGACAAGGTTCCATTCAAATTTAAGGGTTTAACAGGGTCACTGTGGAGTTAATTTTTGGCTATAAAACCATTCAAAAATCAAAGTGGCCTTCATGAAGTGGTTAATGAACAGTTTCTTACTATTTGTACTTGTGACTCCATTAGTGTTACGGTTTGTGTTTGGCCGGCAAACACCCCTTTGGGCTTGTATTTGTGAAAGTGTTGCCTTGTTACACACAGGTGTTTGACCTTGGTAAGTTGAAAAAAATAACATTTTGTAAACAGAAAATCTGCATGTCTTTTCAATTTTACTTTCAGTGTTGGGTCATACACCTTTTAAAAATATATATTTTTATTATTTTTTTTACTTTGCACTTAAAAACCAAAATGTAAAACTATGATGTTGGGGGCTGAGATCAAGGTGACACATGGAGTGAGATTTATTTTTTCCTGTTTCAGAAAAAAGGGAGAAATTGACAATACTCACAACACAAGATAAGGTGCTTAATGAGGTAAACAACAAAAGAGCAAAATAAAACCCTTCAGTGTTAACAGCATTGTATTACCAGAAGGTCTACTCCCAGAGTTTAAAACATTTGTTTGCATGTGTGCATGACTGCATCTGTGTGCGTGTGTTCATCACAAAAACCTGATGTATCGGTCTGTGGTACAGGCCGAGTCCTGTTTTTTCTCTGTCTCCTTGCCATAAACTCTGTTGTTGCAATCTAAGCCTTTTGTTGCAGCCTGGCCTTTTAACTTGCAAGCAGACGGGCTGCTTCTGGTAACTAGTAAAGGGGCCATAAAAGATCCATGTGCTTTGTTTTTTTGACAAACCACATCAAACACAAGGAGGGGAAAGGGTTTGAACAGGTGGACCGACCTTAAGCGCAGAACAGGCTGACCTTATTTTGACAGACCACAGCTCAGAAAACGTCAGCTGTGGTGCAGCAAGATAGAACATTTTGAACCTGATAGATCAGTGTTGTGTTGTGGTACATGTCTGTGTGAGTAATGGACTTAACGTAGCAAGCCAACATGACGCAATATGAGCTATGACAATCTTCTTGAAGTTTAAGAGGAACCATGGTGGTGGATTAATGCAGGTATATGTCAGCCAAGAACTTCATTTAAGAAAAAGCAAACCCAAAAACACCAACACAAACAAACAACAAAAGCACATACAGTATATACAGTAGCCTACATAGAAAACATTTTTTCCACATAATTTGTTTGCGACAGTGACAAATAGTTTTGCATTGATAGATGAAAATGCAGTGAGACAAAAAGTCCAAGAAAAAATATGTCTCTACAAATAGAGATTCAGGCCGAATCCTGATTAGCTTTTATGGCCCTACCCCTAGACTTTGGATCCTGGAGCCTCTAATTGATACTAGCCATCTTTTTTGATAAACTTGATATATTGAAACGACATAAACGACAAAAAGTAAACAACAAAAAGATAATAAGATGGTTATCGTATTTTTTTATCTTTATTAACTAAAGAAAAACTATTTGTGGCCATCTTTCCTCCAGTCCACCAACTTTTTGCTGAAAATTCGCAAAGCTTTATTGGAGATATTTTCATTGGCCTTCAGGGAAGGGTCATCTGGTCTAAAGACTTTTGTGAATACTATTAAGTGAGTTTAATTTGCGTGATCTGTAACCCTTCCTCTTATACTGTAAACTATTTTTTCATGCTTCAACTGGTCACCATTTATTTGAGGACTTTATTTCCTACCACTTTCCTGATAACGAACACTATTTATATACTATAGTAAGAACTCACACATGAAAAAAATAATTAAAAAAATTGGGATTTTTGCCTGAAGCTGTGTCTGCATTCAATCTTTTATGGTAACCCTCGTACTATATACTATACATATATTTTGGAATAAATGTGTCCAATACACATCACTCAAAACTGAAAACTGTCCTCACTCAGACACAAACTCAAGACTCATAATGAAAGACCACTTTAGATGCATATACTGTCCCCATTTCCCACTTCAACCTTCCAACTATTCCTGCAACCAGGCTCCACTACCTTCTGGCCCCTTAAGCTAATCCTTCAAACCCCTGATAGTTTTATTGCTGACTTTAGGATGAGAGAATAAAGGGCCGGCAACCACAGCTTAAACCAGTAATTGGTTCAGGCTTGAAAACTGATACGAACGCCTTGACCTCTTGGCAGTCTAGCAGCCACAAAGCCTTCTCTCCGTCCCGGCTGTGTGCCGGCCTGCCCAAGCTCCCCTGGTCAGCAAAGCAAACATCGAGTGGAGAAATGTTTTTCCCTGGCTTGCACCTCGGTTCCAGGGCATGCAGCCCACAAGCTCACCAGTAAATTTACATGGGGCAAGAGGCTGGTCTGAGGTCTGAGAAAAAAGACATGGGGAAGACAGGACTGGGGTTCATGCGAAGCAACTGAGATGATTCAGATTTCTCCTGCAGTATTCCTAAATTGTATATTTTATTAAAACTACAGTACCTCTCAAGAAACAACACAGGCCATAAACTTCAACACTAGTTCGAAATTTAGTAATTTGTCGATTATTATGCATTGATGCCTGAGGAACCCATCCGCACAAAGTTTTGACTCTGTCCCTGTCTTTTTTTCTCTGTCCCTGTTGTACCAGGTATTTTGGAGATCAAGTCAGTGGATGTTGGAGTGGTGGCCATCAGGGGCCTCAGCAGTAACTACTACCTGGCAATCAGCAAGAAGGGAGAGCTATATGGAGCGGTGAGTAGCTGTTTGTGTTCCTCTTTTAATGTAGGATAGACTACTTTTTAATCCAGAATATCCTTTACTTCAAGGAATTTTTGGCATGACTATTACGGCAGATTGTTTTATGTGTAGGGGATAGGGTGTAGAATCTGCCAACCTATATGAATCAATGACTTAAAAGAGAAATTCTCCTCCCTAAACTGGTGACCACAGTTTGAGTTTTCTTATTAGCTTTTTTAAAACAATGAAAAAGACTGTCTTTTCTAGAAATAGGAACCGTTAGTCGATGTGGGCTCTCCTAGTTGCTACCTACATCTTCTCTCCACTCTATTCAGCAACAGGAAACACAATCCCTATTTTCTCAATTCTACTCTAGTAACCCTGGGTAGAGTAGCGCCTTGTTTCATCCATTTTTACTCGTTCCCCCCTTTTCTTCATGTCATTCTCTCCATCCTTTTTTTCTTACTTTGAAAGACCCAACTTTCAGCGTGTCTTTCCTGAGCCACACCACAGATGAAATGACACACCGTAGAAAAGACAGAGAGGCATTCTGTTGCATGGCCTGAAACTGAATTCCCATGACGTATTCTGCTCAGTGCAACACAAGCCATAGTAGTGTCGCAGTGAAGGCTGGTGTTCGATTACACTCAATGGGTTTGCACAGTGACTTCTTTATCTACTGGTAATCAAATGAAATCATTGTTTAATTACATTGCTAGATTAAAATGCAAAAGTGACACAAGCGATTGTGAATGCCTTTAGATTTTACTATGACATTTTTTTTTTGGGGGGGGGTAGCGCAAAGTAGCAGGGAGGAGCTGAGGTGGAGCTAAGTCTGTTTACAAAACAAAACCAATAAAAAGCTGCACAGTGTCTGTAAAATATTCTCATTTTGCTTTGAGAACATTCAGTTTTACTTCTGTAACCAATTTGAACAGCTGTGGCCAGATACGAGGAGAGAGAGAGACAGAGAGAGAGAGAAACAGAGATATATTGTGCGTGTGTGTGTGTGTGTGTGTGTGTGTGTGTGTGTGTGTGTGTGTGTGTTTGTGTGTGTGCGTGTATGCGTGCTCTCAGAGCCACTACATTTTTGCCCGTGAATATCAACCGCATCCAGTTAATTGGCTGTTTAAGCGACGTTAGCCTGAAGCATAAGGGCAGATCTTTCAGATCATTTTCTTCTTTATTTGCCAGTGGGTGGTCACTGTGGTAATGTAAGCCATAGACATGGTGTCACGATGCTCTTTGCTGGCACAGAGCCAGTACCTTCAGGGTGTCACATCGAATGCTAACCTCGATGGCTGCTCCCTGTCCCCTCCCCTTTACCCCCAGTGACGTACACACAGCATCTACAACAATTTCAATTTCATGGCAAGTTTTCTAATTGGATTGTGGATTGTGCAGCAAAGTCTTAAAGGTCCAGTAAGCGAAATGGTACTTTTAGCTAACTTCCTGTCGGTGACTGCAGTTAGCAGTGCCCTCCCTCGTCCCTATACGTCACCACATTAATACACTGTGGTCTTCAAGCAGTGAGTCTTCTAGCGTCATCTCAGATCCGTAAGTGCGATAAAACGTGATAAAAACCATCAAAACAGACATTGGGAAGGATTTTTACCTGCCCCGCCATTGTAGGCGCATACAAATTCACCCCTGTCGCTCTCTGTGCGTGCCGGTTTGTAGTGTTCTCTCTTCTGATTGGATATCAGGTTGTGGGATACCCGAAAAGTTTATTTGCCGATTACATTCGGAGCGGGTGACTGAGAGACCTGTGTTATGAAGAGCGCATACTATAAAAGTGATCACTGCGATTTAACAAGTATATTAACATAAATGTATCGCTCACTTCACCTTAAAGCAATTGCTAACCATTGTTGATCCACGCTGTGACAAAAAGTTAAATATCAACATGGTTTCGCTCTGCATAAGTTAAGAACTTATGGGTCACATTATGGTCATTTTCAGGTCCAATTCTGTATGTTGGGTGTCCAAACTGTTTTAATGCTTTATTTAAAAAATAAATAAATAATTGTTTCTCTCACATTGCCAATTTCTACAATCACCATTTTTCCATCCGTTCCATTAAGAGCATGTCTCTTCAAGACCAAAATGCCCAGTCTGCTCTTAATGGTCAGCTGCCACGTGCCTGAGCAGGCGCTGCTCATAAATGTCAAACACATATGGTCATGGACAATCAGGGCTTGTTTCAGAAAGCAGGTGTAGTAAAAAATCTTAGCAGAAACCACTGCCTATAGGTGACATTGTTTCTGTAATATTTTACTTTTATCACAACGATTTGTCTATAAATCAAACAGGGTCTTAAAGTAATGCTTAATCAATTTTTCAAGCCTACTCGCTATATGGAGAGTATGTACACTGTCTGCAATTTTGCGCCATTCCAGCTCATGTTCTTTTGCTGCAGCTACTGCATATTGCTGGTTCATACAGAAACATAATGCATTCACTTGGGGAAGTCATTGTTGCCCTGTTTTTTTTCTGAATTACCTATATACTGTATATATATATACAGTATATCTACATATATGTATGTATTGGACTATATTGACTCATATTAATAATTACATCTAAATGTATCTATATACTTATTGCCTCATTTATTTATTACAGGATTTTTGTTATATCTGAAATTTACACTCCCTGTCTCTCCCCTGCAGCGGGACTTTGGTCCGGACTGTCGTTTGATTGAACGCATTGAGGAGAACAAGTACAACACCTACGCTTCAGCAGAGTGGCGCAACAAGAAGAAGCACATGTTTGTGGGACTGAACGCCAACGGTAAGCCAATGAGGGGGAAGAAGACACGGAGGAAAAACACAGCCACTCACTTCCTGCCCATTGTGATACAACCACGATGATTGGACATTACAGCTACCAGAGAGCTCTGCAGACTGCAGTGTATCAGACTTTTGGGGAGTTACAGCGATTGGACAGATCTGAATGATGCACTGAGGAGAAAATGAATGGAAACCTATGGACAATTTATCTCTGTTGGATTGAGACATTTCTATTTTTAAAGAAAAATATAAGATATACAATGTATATATTATTTTCAGTTTTAAGTTATCAAGTACATTGGCACAGTAGAAAATATGATAAGAAATGACTTCTGCACCAACAAGTGATTTCTTACTCACATTTCTAGATGTGTGCACATACCAGAAGGCAAAATATGTAAGAGAGAAAAAGAAAGACAAATGGTAGAGGAAGTATTTATGTAAAGCGTACTGATAGAAAATGAAACAAAAAGACAAGCAAAGCAGAAATTTAAAAGGAATACAAATAGTTTCAGTCAGGAAAGCACCAACACAGCAGCAAGTCTTACACTATCATGTTTTTTTCTTTAAATTTATTTATTTTGTGTCATATTTAACAAATAACAAAAACACAAAAAGGTATTTTTTTTTTACCATTTATGCTTCTCGTTTTGAATAATAATCATTTAAGCTGAATAAATATAAAGAATATATTTGTCTTTGAGCTGTGTGACTGACTTTAAATACAGATATTTTCCAAGGTTTCATTATCATTAATAAGATGATCTGTATTATTTTTAGGTTTCCATACGTGTTTTGGCTCACTGTAACTTCTTCAAATATTCATCTTTTTAAACCATTCGACCATCAAAATATTCAGCTCTTTAAGGGTGTGAAACATTTCAGTCATTTTCCACCTTCGCAACTGTTTAAAATATCAGCTTTAAAAAAATAAACCAAAACATAGCTGTCATCTTGTTATCACACAAGTAAACGAACCTACACATTGTGAGAAGTGAGTTTCCATGCAAAAGGAAGTCCCTGCATGTGTTCCCATATCAGATATAACTGCCACCAGTGCAACCATAGCAACAAGTAAGACATAGATTTCAGCTAGAAACTTCATGAAATCTTTGAAATATTCGACATTTCATAATTATAATATTATCAGTTTCAGTTTCACGAACAATTCAAATTTTTTAATTTTATTCAAATGATTTAAATTTAAATTTTCATATTCAGATTTTCGGCCAAGCCTCCCTCTATTCCTGCCACACGATTGACTGTTCTTCTTCCGTTTTATGGCTGGTGGCAACTAGCTATGTCAAAAACTGACTTAACTATTCAAAGATGGATAATGTGTGTTTGAAAACTTCAAAGCAAGTAAGTGGACCATGAGTTAAGAAAATGTTATCCAACTACGCTTTTTAAAGATCAAGAATGACTCTAATGCTCAAATAAATCAAAAGCATCATAAACAGTCTTTAATCAGTATCTATGACAAACTGAGTAAATCAATGGAGCACTTTTAAAACCAGGATGTGAATCAGGAATCTGCAAGAGATTAGACTTCTTGAAAGAAGCCCAACAGACAACCTGGTTGATGAGTTCAGGGGTTTTCATTTCATGTTGCAAAAGCCTCTCACTTACAAGTACACATGGCAAACATGGCTTCCTTGAGGATAAACACTGTCTTTTATGAGATAACAACAAAGACAATGCAGGCTTTAGAAATGGTTGACACACATGCAGAAACACACACACTTTGGTGAAGAGGTGTATGCATCAGTGTGGTCTAGCAGCTGGTGAAAGCCTCCTCCTTGACCTTACTTGTCTAAAATCTCTTGCTGTGCCCCCGAGACAGAAAGACACATGGAGAAGGGCATATGGTATAACGTAAATATCACTCCCTTGTTTATCACCTGATTCTAATTAACCATGATGTCATGTTTTCTTTATTCCCCTCTTGCTTTCCCTCTCCTTTTCTTAAAAACCCTTCTCTCATGTTGTTGCCGTTAAGGTCCTGAGATTTCCCTCCATGCTTCATTCACATTTGTTTAGTTGTTTTCTAAGATTTTCCCAAAGGTCCCAAATCTTCTTTTTGTGCTCAGAGATCCTAAGTGCCTAACACTTGTGTCAAAATGTGAGTAAGTATGATGCATCAGAGGTAGATTAAAATTTCCTTTCATCCTCCCAGGGCATCTAGTCCTTTGTTTATAGGATTACATGGGTGTTCTGTAAACGACATATCGAGTACAATTACTTTGAAATGTGTTCAAGACACTGATCCACCTCCTTCTTCCTCCCCTTTCCTTCTCTCATAAAGTTCCAAGGGCTGGCATTCCTAAGCCGAGATGTCTTATTATTTGGTGGTACAACTTCAAGTATCAACATATGTAAAACTTAACATTTACTTCCTTAATAGAACATGGGCATTGCACTCAAACTAGGATGTTTGAAACAAATTTGTCCACTTGTTCACGGACCTTGGAATCAAGTCTGCAAACATATACGGTATCATATGTAGACCTCTTGGAATAACTTGATGTATTTTTATTACAACTTTAACATGACTTAATGTGGTTTTGCCTTTACCCAAAATACATCGCAAAGCCAGACTTTAAAAGCGGGGTATTTATCCAAGACAGATGTTCCACCCTGATTATCAACCCCAATTATATCTGAGTTAGTCTGTACAGCGGCACCACGCCACGCATCATTTCTCCCATTTCTACAGTGGGCCTAAAATGTCTCTAAAACTGTTTGCCAATGTCATTTTTGAATGTTGTGCTTGCATATGTTTGGTTAGTGTTTGGTTTGTTGAGGCATGTGGCGAGGGTCAGTATGCGGTTTCTGTTTTGACTACATCAGGATCTATCGGACCTGTGTCAGACCTCAAATGAAACGTATACCATCAGCTTCACACGTTCACAGCTCCTCTGTTTGCCCAGAGAGTTTTGTGGCCGTGCGACCTGACCGCAGCAGCAGCTGTGAATATTTTACTTCCCGGGGAGAAGGGGAGAGAGAGCCAAGAGACAGAAAAGGGGAGAGAGAAAGAGTGAAAGAGAGAGGAAGGGAGTTTGTGAGCTTTCAACCTGAGGAAGACGACTGGGTTTGAAAGAGAGATGAATAACTGAAAGAACCACAGTCCTGGGGGCATATACGGCAGTATACGAGGGGGAGAGGGTAGCGTAAGAAAGAAAGGGAGGAGGGGAAATGTTTGCTGAGAGGGTAGCAGTTTGGACGGGATGCCAAATGGTGAAAGGAGGGGGCTAGTGGTTGAGAGGAAGAGGGGGTGATGGGGGCGATTTAAGGAGTTGCCAGAAATGTTGGGACTTGTGGGGGGAGGGGGGTGTGGGAGAGGGGGGGCTTGAAGGGGTATTTACAGAGGTAAAGAGGATTGGGGGAGCAGCTTGGGGCCAATCATTGGAAGCAGACCAAGGGAGTTCCTGGAACCCAGGAGGTGAACAAGGAAGTCCTCATCCCACTCCCATGTTAAGCTACTTGTACCTAATTTATTTGTGCCATGTAGTCCTCAATTGTTCAACTATTGTCATTGTCCCTCTTGCTCAAATGCATAGCACAATGTTTTAGCCAACGTTGAAACTAAATTAATGTATATTAACAACAAATCAGAAGTTAAGTGGAAAGTAAAGTGGGCTCCTTGTGTATGGAAAAAAACAAACTATGGAGCTCTGAAGAACTTTTAAGCTAGCCATAATTTATCTCATGGTTACGTTTAAAAAAAATCTCTGTTAAGCCTCACTGTTCCAACCAAATGCAGTTAAAGACAGACACTAGCAGCCATTTCAAGCAAAAGTACCTGGCATAACTAATTAGCTACGGCTGGGCGATACAAAGATTGCTATACATTCTCGATAAAGGGATGCTGCATGGTGCTCATCATGCGTCTCTTAAAAACTAAAAGGATGCAGTAATTTAACTAATAATTGCAAACAATAGATCTGTGTTCATAGAAATACACATAAGAAAAAATAAAATAATAAATAGATCCATTGGTCACCTGTTTCTTACAGTCTTCAACTATGAACAAAATGACATTTCACACAAGACAAGATCCCATTTTGTTCTTAGTCGTTTTATATACAGTTTATTGTTTTAAAGTTTCAGTAAGCAAAATGTTACTTTTAGCTAACTTCCTGTCAGTGACTGCAATTAGCGGTACAGTCCCTCGTCCCTACGTCACCACATTAATGCACTGCGGTCCTCAAGCAGCGAGTCATCTAGCATCAACTCAGATCCGTAAGTGCGATAAAACATGATAAAAACCATCAAAACAGACATTGGAAAGGATTTTTACCTGCTCCGCCATTGTAGGCACATTAACATTCACCCCTCTGTCGTTCTCTGCGCGTGCACCAGCAGTGAGACGTGCCCGTTTGTAGCGTTCTCTCTTCTGATTGGATATCAGGTTGTGGGATACCCGAACAGTTTATTTGCAGATAACATGCAGAGCGGGTGACTGAGAGACCTATGTTATGAAGCGAGCACACTATATAAGTGATCACTGCATGAATATAGAGCAACTTAACACGTATATTAAAGTAAATATATCGCTCACTTCACCTTTAATAAGTGAAAAAAAAAAGATTAAATACATTGATGGCCAACAAACTATTTCAGGTTAATGTGGGTACCGACACTCTGTATTAAACGGGGCCTGTGGCTATATTATTTAAGCCCAGAGAAGATCTGACGTTAGAGGTCCTACAATGTATTTGGTGACACATGCCGTAATATCACCGGATCTGAACTCAGTATTGGAGAAATTAATCTACATCAGGTTACACAGAATTATTTATGTCACTAGCTCCTTATTTGCAAGGACATTTAATGCGATATATTTTTGTTAATATGGGTGTTACATCGCTCTATTCATTTAATTTCATTATCCTTGACAGCAGGCATTATCAAGAAATAATTGCCCATAAAATGCTGTGATCGACCAATCAAAACACAGCATTTATCAGTGCTGTTTAATAAAAAAATAAATACACATACAGACACACACACACACACACACACACACACACACACACACACACACACACACACACACACACACACCGCTTTGCATTTTCCCTCTCCCTGTACAGGCAACCTGTACCTGGAGCCCAGCCTGACTTCCAGCTCTATCTTCACATCTCCTGAGGGCTTCAAGTTTCCTGCAACAGGTGGCTCAAACATTTGCCTTGGCCTGTACTGAGATGAGGCCTCTGTTTATCGATTTGGAAAGAGTTAGGAGAGGGAGGGACAGACAAAAATATTAAGAAAAAAAAACATTCATAGTTAATTTGTCAGCGGGAGAGAGAAATATTCAAGCACAAATAACTCTAAATACAAGAGTCCCAAAATGTGAGTCACTCAAGTAGTGTGTTTCATCTTAGTGCATTTGCTACACAGAGATTAAAACAAGAATGTAAACATGTACTGTATTTTGTACGAAAATTTTAGTCAAGGCTTTGATAAACCTAGGAAACATTTTCCAGAGCCTGAGCAAGAGCAGGTCCATACTCCAAAACTAAACTCTGCTAGCATTCATTCCCCCCTCATCTCATTTCTGCCTCACTTAATTAATTTTGTTTCTCCTCTTTCTTCTCCTCTCTGGTTTACTTCTCCTCGCCTTTCCTCACCTTTACTCCTCCACTCTCCCTCACCCCCTACTCACCAGAGGAATATGCCTGCAGGCTGATATATTTGTTGTTTTTGTTGGCCTTCTCTCCTCTCAATCCACTGGCGTTTTTTAGACCCAGGGAAAGCTTCTATTAGTCCTTGATCACTGGCTGCCTGACAGCAAAGTCAACATGCAGGGCATTAGAGCCTGACATGGATCAAATAAAGAGTAATTTACTGGGTGACTGTATATAGTAAAACCACATCAACCATTCCCTTCCAAGTTTTTGTTTTTCAACAATTAAATTAGCTGAAACAAATAGATATTTCCAGTCATTTAACAAGAGGTGCACTCATTTTAACTGTAGCAAAACAGAAAAAAAGGAGAAAGAAATTATATATTTTCAATAAGAAGGCATTTGCCATCGAGGGTTAAGAGCTATTTACCGTGAGCAGCAGAGAACTCAGATTCACAGCCTTAAAAATCTCTGAAAATCTTTGGAGATGTCCAAAAAAGGAAAAAACATTGATAAGGGAAAGGAGGAAGACAAAGGTTATGCGGAAGAATTGAAAAAACAGTTGGCAGACTTGATGAGAGAAATGAAAAGTGAGAGGGAGACGGAGCGAGCACTGCTGAAAGCTGAGCTGGCTGGGATTATGGACGAATGGATTGGGCGTTTTGATGCAAAAATTAAAGAAAAAATTGCAGCTGGTCTGAAGCCAATGTTGATCGAATTGAAGGAACTTCAAGCCGTGAATGTGAAGAAAGATCAGCTCTTGAAAGAGCTTGGAGATAAAATTGATGACCAAGATCAACAAGCAAAAAACAGAGATGTGATAATGACTGGTATGGATATTAAACCTAGGTCGTATGTAGCTGCCGTGAGTGGAGAAGAAGAGGGCGATACAAGGAATGTGTCGGTGGATAACCAGGTTGAAAGGTTCCTGAGAAGCAAAGGCATTAGTCTGGATCTGGAGAACGTGGAGTCTTGTTTTCTTCTCCCGAAGGGAAAATTGGCCAAAAAGCGTGCTGTTATTCTGAAATTTGTGAGTAGAAAGCATAAGATAAATTTGCTCAGTCAAGGCAAGAAGCTTAAAGGCGAACAAATTGGAATGAGTGAAAACTTAACCAAGAGAAATGCTAATTTGGCCTACCAAGCGAGAGGGTTAAAAAAATGTGGACGGGTCCAACAAACATGGACAAGAGATGGAAGAATCTTCATCAAATCGAATGGAGCTACACCCGAAGAAGCTAAAATTGTGCAAATCAGAACGGAGGAGGATCTGGTTCAATTCCGGAGGGAAGAGGACCTGATCAACCCAAGCAGCAAGAATGAGCAACATACCTGATGGGATAAATTATCATGAAAGTCTGGAGTTATTAGCTAATCTTTACGAGGAACCTAGATTATCAGACCCAAATGACATTATTACATTATTACAAATGACATTATAGCATGGACAATTTGAATTAAAGTTGGCATGGTCTTTGAATTAAAGGGATTTAAACTGGTTTGTGTCATAATATAAGGTTTGAAATTGTAAATACAATGTGCTCTGCTATTGATAACCTAATGGAATGTGTGACTATTGAAATTTAAATGAAAGATACATGTTAATTTCAGCTGTGTGTTCAGAACACCCGAGTTAAAATTGGAAGACTTTCTCTGACTGAAGAATTTGTAAATACACTGCATGTTATGGGACTGTAGTCAAGGTCAGCAGACACACTGACTGTTTTGAATACTTTTGCAGAGGTGTTTAGGCTACTAGAGAAGAGATGGACAAGGCCATATCTGCATTGTCACAGGGAGAGAGGAAAATAGAGACCTAAAATTATTTGTGTATTAGAATGAATCTTCTTAAAAAAAAAAAAAAAGAAAAAAAAAATGTGTTCTAACTGTAGTAGCTGTGTATCTGTGTATCTGAATCTTATGGCAGTGGGGGCGGGACTCGATAAGCCTTTGGCTTCTCCTGCTACCCTTCGGACGATAACACAAAGTAATATGTATGAATATGCAATGTGAAAATTATGTATTATGTGTAATTGTCCGGAAGAATAATAATAAATAAATAAATAAATAAATTTGCTGATTTAAAAGAAGATTTGGTTGATTTTCATGTTTACATTTCACAGTACAGAGTTTGACACCAAGCACGACAAGCTGTTATGATAGAGAATGCATTTACCATCTGCCATTGATTCATGTGGATTTTCTTGTAGGAAAGTGTCAGACAGAGTAAAATAAAAGAAGCATCCTCCTCAAGGTTACTTTTAATAGCAAATACCTTCAAACTTGATGTGAAGGTTTTTGTCGGATGGATGAAATGCATTTAGACATCACTGCTGTGAACCAAAATGACCACAATTTACACAAGGTCACCATATCGGTAATACTGTGTCTGTTCTTTATCACACATGAACCAGGTGCCACAGTATCAAACAAAAGTACCTCCAGGGCACCTTATGGTTTCAACAAACTGTCTTTGCAAGGGCAACAGTTTTCAAGTAAGCAGCATATAAGTTGCTGAAAAGATTAAATGATAGCAGGTGACACTTTACGCACTGGATTTGGTTTTTGTGGGATTTTTTTTTTTTTTTAAATAAATAATAATAATATTCCGAATACTAATTTAATAAACGAATACTCGGATATTCGAATAATTTGGGCCAGCCCTACCTAAATCCATTTAGAACAACGTTTTCTTGAACAAATCTTTTTAATTCAGGGCTCTAGACTGGTCGCATATGCAACCTTCTTTTGGGAGTGTGTGAGTGTAATTTTTACCTAGTCGCATAAGTGCGAGCACATGATCATTACTGTTTGAGTAAGTTAACACATAGGAACAGGATGCAAACCTATTTGCCAAGCCAACATCTGCACGTCGACATCGCACCGGCAACTGAAGGACAAACATGTACTTCCGTTAGCAGCTCACAGAGCTGTTGAGAGAGCTGCATAAAATTTAAATATCTCTGTTGGTGATGCCAAACCTTTGAGTAAACGCTGCGGTTGCGATCAAGACAGGGGGTCATATACATCGCTCTTGCTCCCTGTCCCTTTCTCCCTCTTCACTTCACTCCACTGCTCGCGATCAGACTGCTTGAAAGTGTGCAATCGACTAATTTTAGCGGGTTGACGCCCATTCCAAAGAAATTCCTTCATCATGCCGTTTTGTGGTAAACAAAAGTGCGACAACGCTTCATGTGTGTAAATGTGTATAATTGAAACGATCGATCGCTGATTCTTAAAAATAAAAAAGAGGAGGCTCTGCTCAACAGGTCACACTTGAAACCTTAAAGTTGCACAATGACAGTAAGAAGCTAGGGACCTGCCAGGTTTGATCCATGACGCCCACACAGAGCCACTGCCGACCTGTTTCCAGCGGTTACAACAGAAACGCTCAATGGAGGAGAATGAAATGAGATCTGAGTTGGTCTTCACAGCAGACTACTGCAAAACTCAGATACGACAACTATTTGTCAGCATGCAAGTTAATTGATGAATACAATGCCATACAAACAAAAAAAAGAAGGGTGGGGGGTTGACCTAATCATGTGCTGGTGCGACCATCTGAGAAAGTAGGTCGTACTAGTGCTACTAGTAAAAAGTTAGTGTAGAGCCCTGTAATGAATAAGAATCCACCAGTCTCAACACAACCTGCTTGACAGCAGGTTCGTTTTGCCATGACATTATATGTTTTATTTTAGCATGAAGCACTAACAAGAAGAAACCAAAATGCCAGGGTTAAGCCATTACTTAACTTGCTAACCCACAAACAAGACATTCCTCAAACAGTATAATTTCACCCACTACTCTCCATTCCGCTCTCTTGCTCCCTAGTTTCTTCAGAATAAAACAATGCCTGCTTCATTTCAACCAAGCATGCTCCAGCTGGGCCTCACAGAAGGGTAATCATGAAGAAGAAGTCTTGTGATGGTTTGGTTGTGGTGCGCGGGTATGCACAGTCGCACACATGTGTGCGGATACATGATGTGGTCCCGCAAACACAGAGCCCGCAGGAACATTGATGAGGTTTTCAGTGATGCACTTAGCCTTTCAGCACAGTAGAAGACATCCCATTGATCTCATATTGTACAAGTGCTACATGCCAATGTTTCATCGCTGGACTGCAGACAGAACTTCTCATTGATCTGTGTTATAATACAAGATCAAGATGAGAAAGAACCAGGGCCCTTATTTATAATTAATAAGAGAGGAATGGTTTAGATATTTGGGGATTTGTATACACTAAAATGATAGTCAAACCACAATCTATTAGTCGAAAGCAGAAACTAAATAAAGTTGATGAATTCTAAAGAAACCACAACCAGGGGCGGATCTAGAAAAATATTCATGGGGTGGCAAGAGGGTGGCAGGAGATTTTAAGGGGTGGCAACCTGTGGCGGATGTATACAGTATGCCGATTTAATTAAAGCCATATAAATAAATATTTACTTGGGAAAGCCCCCACATTTAGATATGTTGACTAAATAACATAATACTTAATGTATTGTAGCACGAGTGAAGCCTTACATTTAAACATAAAAGGTGTCAGACAAAATGTTAAAGATTATTATTACTGGGGGCGCCTTTAGCTCAGTTGGTAAGGCGTCCCCCTCCCGGGCTGGGCCCAGCAGCAAACCGGGTTCGATTCCCACCCACGGTCGTTCTCTGCATGTCACTCCCCTCTCTGCCCCATTTCACCTCTGTCTCTCTGCACTATCAATAAAGCATAAAAATGCCCAAAAAATATCTTAAAAAAAAAAAAAAAAAAAAGATTATTATTACTGAATAATTACTGCATTACCTGCCTCACAACAAACACCTGCACTAATATACCAGCATGGGGCTCAAAAGCTATGCAAATAGGGCTGCAATAAGTACTTAGTTAACAGTGAGTCTTTGGTATTTGTCTGTGTTAATATGAGATACTCCCATCAGATGTCAATCATCAGTCTAACTTGAGTTTAAATATCAAGTTATTCAAATACTCTAGTAATTTACATACATTACAGATAAAATCATTCATATAAATATTGTGTGGCATGTTCCTATGTTTGGTCACAAACAGTGACCTGTTAAACACACTGTAAATGGGAAGAGGTTCAGTAATGTCCAACACAGAAATAGGCCTACTGGTTATTATGAGCAATTGATAAGCACGACCTAAGACATTAATTTAAAATAGTGTGATAAAAATTAGGAAGTATATCCTTATACAAAGGCCTATAGATACAATTAAACAAAATAATTGATGAATTTCAAGGGTGTAGGTTATGATTAAACCTTGGTTTAGGATACTTTTTAAATGGAGGGTCTGGGGGTGTCCCCCCAGAAATTTTTGAGCATTCATCACTTCATTTCCTGCATTCTGGTGAATTTGTTTGCATCAAGTTTATGTAAAGTAATTGACAACATTTAGGTTCCCAGTGACAAAAATAGAATAAAATAAAATGCAGTAATATCATGCATTCTGTATTGCTTTCAAATATTGATTCTCCTCTATTGTTAAAAAAAAATGGTTTAGATAGTAAAACAATAAGAAGTGATTATTCACGTCTATCATTGAGAATGTAGTAGCTGGTGGTATTTTACTTGCCTGCAATCTTCAAATATTCAAAAATAACAAAGTGCAAAATGAGGTTTTAATCCTCCTGTACTTCCTTTAAGCTACTAGTGACTAAGTGTGCAGTGGACAAAGGGAGGAAGAGATTGCTTTATTTTATAATTTAGCTTTTTGATTTGAGAGTGATCCTCGCTCACTTTAGACTGACTCCCGCTGTCTGCTCCGTGAGGCTCGAGCCCTTCAGCTGAGCGAACAGCTGTCCGACACGGAGATGAAAAACGAAACTTAACTATCCTGTCCTGCCTGGGCTGACTTAAGGTGGAGCAACCAAATATAAATGAATAAATATTGTACTAAACTGTAACACAAGTAATGAGTTGGAATTTGGATCAGTAGCCTACAGTAGTGCACAATCGTCGCTCATGTGAACGTTATTGTAGTTTTTCCGAAGCATTCACGAGTTCCTAACGTTATTATTAACCTCTAGGGCTAGGCATTGTCACAACACAGCAGCATAATAACTTTATAGGAAAACTACCACTACATTAGCCCTGCTCTTTTCTCATTATTGTCATTTCTTCATAGATAGACAGTTGATCAGTAATACCTGGAGATTGTAGTCTCTCCTGTGCTGCTTGCTTCGTTAGTCTAGAGGTTTGGATCCGTCTCTCGCGCGCCTTCCTTGTATTCAAAATCAGTGCCGTTGGGAGCGGTTAGGAGTCTCGGGAGTGGGTCGGGGGGGATCGGGTTTGGGCAATATTACCTGGCTGCATTCACTTGCAGTCGGACATTTGAAACTCGCGCTCGTAAATGTCTCTTAACAGCCAGAAATAAATGTTTAATTGGGCGCTGCCAACTGGGGTGGCAGCTGGGGTGGCAAGGCTTTTTTTAGGGTGGCAGTTGCCACCCCATGCCACCCGGGTAGATCCGCCCCTGACCACAACCATCCTTGTGCAGGTGAAACTTGACTGTAATGCTGCACTCACAAGCTGCAAGAAGAAAGTTCGGCCCGGACGATGTGTCGAGAACAAGCTGCGAGAACAGCGACACAAGAGCTGCGATAAGAAAATGACGTCATTTTCTTCTCGCAGCTCTGTCACCGAGAACTTTCTTCTTTCTTTTTGCGGAGTATGTAACAGGCTTTACCCAATCAGTAACACTTTACAATAAGGTACACAAAAAAGAGTAGTTACTGTTCAAAAAAAGAGTAGTAACTGTTAAAAAAGAAATCCATGTGTGACTTGTATGTGTTTCTTTGAAAACAAAGGGATCACATACATTAAAACAATAATAATTATAGTATGAAATAAAACAAAGTCCTTGTTTAGGAAAGGGACATCATAGCTTTTATAAAATGTAGTTTTCTTCAAAAAAAGAAAAAAACATATTTAGCAGTAATGTACATTTTCACGACAGGGTGGACATATCTTACACTCATTCCTCTGAAAACAGGTCATAACTACCTAAAAATAGGTGTGGGAGCTCTGTAAATATATATTTCCACAACTTCAGAGTCCACTATTTATGATAAAGCATAAAGGATATGGGAATTTAAGACCAACATTTTTAAGTATTGTGAGGGTTGAAAGGCACCCTACAGAGATATTGACCCACTCTTTTTTTAACAGTAACTACTCTTTTTTGTGTACCTTATTGTAAAGTGTTACTGTGTAATGAATCTAAATTGTAGCAATCTGAGTAGGAAATAAAACAAAATGCTGCTAGGTTAAGACAAGCTTTCAATTTAATTTCCTAGCTTTAGTTTTACTAACAAATGACAAGTAGAGGAAGTATGAGGATGTCTCAATAGTAAAAGCACCATGCGTGTATATCTTTAAAATAAAAAAATAATAAAATTCTCCCGGCAAATGAAAAACACATGTTGGCTCCATATGAAAGCAATAAACAGCTTCTAGCTCCATGTCCCCAATTTCAGCCGTCATACAGGGCGAGCGTAGATAATAGCAACGATCACTGCCCAAAACACATTTATGGCATTTAATTATTTAGTATGGTTCTTTCAAGCCCCCAAGGTTTATATTAGAAACAATCATTCTCTATTAATCACACAGCTTGAAATCCTAATCGAAGTCATGTGCTAAAGCTTAGCGTAATCTTACTAATGAGTTGATGTTTCTATTGTGTGACTGTCATACTGCCATTTTGGCCTATGATGAGAAACTGAAATGCAAGTTTAGAATTTAAACTTTTCATACTGGATATTTTTCCTGTAGTTGAATTGAATTTATTGACATGTTCCACACCAAAATAATTGTTTTCCTTTTAGCAGTATAGAATGCTTTTATTTGCACATAATATCAGCATTAACTGAACAAAGTTAATATAAGTCCATTCAGGTGACTTCACTAGTAGCGAATGTGCTTACTGCTACAGTAGCTAAATGGTGTCCTTAGCAGACACTGGCTGGGTAGTGCCTTGACAGTGTCCACACAGTCTGGCAACCTGATTCACATATGGACACAAATCATCACTGCTACACAGCTTTAACAAATAAAACTCAAGACAAACCGTTCCACAGTGCATTCTTGCTCGTATTTTTCTAGACACTGTGGACAATAGTACCAGTTTTAACATCCAAACTAAAGCCTTAAACAAGAGAAAACAAAAGGAAAAGCCCTTCCTGGACAGATTTGGCTTTATTAGACTGTCAGAAATGATGGCCTACTAATTTAAACCGCAGGTCACTGGAGAATTTGTGGCCTGAGTCTAACACAGTCAGCCCAACAGTCTTCTTTTTTTTTACTATGGAGAGAACAGTGGTTATGGTAGAACAAGACTAGGACGGGCAACCACAATGTCACTCATAACACTCAGCCCAGACTGTGTTAGTGCATGTGTGCGAAAAAGCATTTCTATGTGTCGTAGGGCTGCCAGCGTTGACACCTTGTGTCCCGGAGTATGTTTTGTCTTTCAACTATCATGCCAAGCTGCAGTGGAACGAATAACCTCCCCGACTAGTCTATAAAGCAGATACTGTGCGAGAGAAGAGGCGGTTTAGACTTGCATTCTTTATCCATCCCCTCGGGTCACCTACTGATCCAGATGTGACATACCTCGTAACCTACAGTGACTCTGCTGGTGTCTGGTATGGACCTCCAGCAGTTCAAAGTGTTTTCAGTTTGCAGCTGCTGAATTTGGCGGGGTGTGTTATATTGCTGGAGTTAGTTAACCTCTATTGTAGCCTACTTGTGTGTCGATTTTCTTTGTTGGTTTTTGATGTTTTCGTGTGGTTGTGTTTGTGTGTGTCCAATAAGGATGTCAAACTATTTCATTAAGGGCTCCTAAATGCTTTGCTGCTGCAGGCTGTTTGTTTAGAATGAAAACAAGCTGAATGAGACGGAGGAAAGAGACTCTTCAATTTCCTTATCTCGGACTCTCCCTGGTAACTGTCCAATATCCTTTTATCCTGTGTGTGCGTTTGTGGGTTTGTGCACTGTAAGTACGACCCGCATTCACAAGCAGCCTCTTCCGCTTTGCTTTTTATAGTAACAATGTCCACATGGTGGGCGTTATAATGTCAAGCTTTTTTTTGCATGATATGGATTGGATAGAATTGATGAGGGCTCAAGCTTTTTCAAGAGCTTTTATGATACTTAACATCACACAGTTATTGATATGCTACATCTATGCAAACATTGGCAAATAACAATAAGAAGATGCAGACACATATAGTGACCATTCATGTGCACACATAAATGTCCAATCAAACACAGAATTAAAGACATGTGTGTGGCTCAATCAGTGCTTGCAACAGTTTGGGCCTTATTGTGCTCACTTTCAGGTCAGTCTGCCTTATTTCACAAGGTAGACCTACCCCTCATTCTGTCAAACTGCTGCGCCATCTCCCATATTTATCATCTCTTTTATTTTCCCTCTACTGAATTGGGATGAAAGTGTATACAGTCCCCTCCAAAAGTATTGGAACGATGAGGCCAATTCCTTTATTTTTGCTGTAGACTGGAGACATTTGGGTTTGACACCAAATGATGAATATGAGACAAAAGATCAACATTTCAGCTTTCATTTCCAGGTATCTGGATCTGATACACAACTTAGAAGATAGCATTATTTGTAAAGGAACACCACATAGTTGAGCCAAAGTATTGGAACATATGTACTTAAAATAAATTAAAGTGAACAAAACATCATATTTTGTTGCAAATCCTTCGCTTGGAATAATCACATCAAGCCTGTGACCCATTGACATCACCAAACTTTTGCATTCTTCGGTTCTTCGTAATCTGTTGAGCGGCTCAGACGTTAAAAAACTCCTGTTAATAAAATAAGTGATGTAGTACATACATAAAAATAGGGTTATTTATATGAATGTAGAGCATGTTCACGATGTGTAAGGTGGACGCCTAATGACACGAGGACTGAGAACTAGGCTACTGATCAGATACATTATTGATCAAACGTAATATCATCAGGAAATTATAAAAACATCCCGATGGAGATTTATATGGAGTGACTTAAAACTGTGCAGGGTCGCGTTGTGACAGTGACACTCTTTCTTCAGTCAAAGCTGCAGCGTAACGTGAAAAAAAACTCAGAGTAGGTCTAACCACCTATCCAGCAGGTTATAGTCACAGCGTATGTTGCCGCAGTAACTGACTCTGAGTTGTGCTGCACCTGTTTCCTGAAACGGAAAACCCAGAGATTCCACTAACTCAGAGCGAGCAAACTCTGAGTTGCCTCAAAACCCTGAACTGCTGCATCATTCTAGTTCTTCCAAAATGCTGGGGTTGGGGTGATTTTTGCAAAAGGGCATGGGGTGAGTTGTAAGTAAGTGAGTGAGTAAGTAAAATGTATTTATAAAAGCACATTTATAACAGTTCACACTGACCAAAGTGCTGTACACAGGCAATTCAGTAGGTAAAAAATTAAGGTAAAATAACAATAACAAAAATAAAATATAAGACGTAAAACCCAGACATCTACATATAAACAAAGATAGTAGTGCAGAGGTAAGATAGTTAATTGGGAGGAAAAGCCAGGGTGTACAGATGGGTTTTGAGTCTTAATTTAAAGGCAGAAATGAAGGGGGCATCACGTATGTCAGGTGGCAGTTGGTTCCACAAGTAGGGAGCAGCTACTGCGAAGTACATTTCTGAGAGTTGTGCCAGTGGTCACCAAACAGAAACTGATTGTCTACAGTAGCTCAGAAGAGACTGACATCTCCATTCCACGTAACAAAACCACTGATGATAGTTTTGATGGCCAGAATGATGATGATGATGATGATGATGATGATGATGATGATGATGATGGTGACTTTGTCATTGTGAGCTTTGCAGGTAAAACCACCTAGACCTGCTAGGCCATGTTTAAGAAAATGTACCTTCAATCTCTGTAAAATATTTACTTTATTTACTTTACATAACCCTTAAATGAGTTCAGTTTATGAGATATATATCCATTTATTTCAGATCCGAAGTTATTGTTGCCAGGGATGTACCACATCCTGAAATATACATAAATATTTTAGTTGGAGACATTGCTGTAAAGGCCTCTCTTTAAAGTCACTTTGAGTAAAAAGTGACACAACCCACCCCACTCTCCCCTACAACACAAATAGGTTTATTAAAGGTGAAGTAAGCAATTTATTTATGTTAATACTTGTGTTAAATCGCTCTTTATTCATACAGTCATCACTAACATAGTGTGTGCGTTTCATAAAGCCGATCTCTCAGTCACCCCCTCTGCAGATAATCAGAAAATAAACTTTTCAGGGATCCCGAAACTGATATCCAATCAGAAGAGAGAACGCCACAAACCGGCACCCGTCTCACTGCCGGTGCACGCGCAGAGCGACAGATGGGTGAATGTTTATGCGCTTACAATGGCGGAGCAGGTAAAAATCCTTCCCAATGTCTGTTTTGATGGTTTTTATCATGTTTTATCACTCTTACTTATCTGAGATGATACTAGATAACTCGCTGCTTGAAGACCGCAGTGCATTAATGTGGTGACGTGGGAGGGTACTGCTAACTGGACAGGAAGTTAGCTAAACTGACCATTCCGCTTTCTGAACCTTTAATCTGAATGTAGAGCATGTTCACAGTGTGTTAGGTGGCCGCCTATATGAATGACATAAGGGCTGAGAACTAGGCTACTGATCAGATAAATGATCGATGAAACATAAAATCATCAGTACATGATAAAAACATCCGGATGGAGATTTCTTTGGAGTGGTTTTGCTTAAAACTGTACAGGGACGCTTTGTGACACTTCAGTCGGAGCTGCAGCGTAAAGCGACAACAAACTCAAATATAGGTTAAATCACCTATCCAGCAGGTTAGACCCACGGTGTATGTTGCCGCAGTAACGGACTCTGAGTTGCGCTGAACCTGCTTCCTAAAACGGAAAACCCAGAGTTTCCATTTACTCAGAGCGGACAAACTATGAGTTGCCTCAAAACCCGCTTCCTGAAACACCCCTCTGAAACACCTCTCGCAATACATATTTTAGTTTGGTTAAAAAAGATATTTTTTAAAAATTTATTTAACCTTTATTTAACCAGGAAAAAAACCTATTGAGATTAAAAATCTCTTTTTCAAAGGTGACCTTGCCAAGACAGGCAGCAGCACAATGAACCACAGTTACAGACAAACAGTTACAGACAAACACACAGGGACAAAATTAAAATAGCACTAAAAAATAAAGCAAATCAATTCACACTGCAACAATCCTAAATAGACCCATTTCTGTAACCAGGAAAAAAACCTATTAAAAACACTGACATCTTAGAGAGTCTAGCTCAATTTCCTTCATTTTCGACTTAAAGGCATTCAACGAAATTAATTCAACAAGTCCTAGGTCTTTCTGCAGCGTATTCCACACAGTGGGGGCAGAGTACACAAAAGCCTTTTTACCCTGGAGACATTAAGTGATAAAACTGGCACTAAAGGGGGACTTTGTTTGAAACTGTATAGACGACTGAATTAGTCCCAATCTCTGCTGTGATGTATAAAAAAATAATATTTAAATTTATTTTATATCGTACTGTCAAATAATGCCACAAACTGATCAGAATAATGTCCATGAAATTATGAAAAATAATTCCACTCCCAGATTTGAAGGAGTGCTTTAACGAAACACTCCACAAAATAATGTATGGATCATTGCAGTGATCCACAATGAATGCACAAGAAAAATGGCAGGATCCTGTTATCTACAGTTTGGGAGGTATACCCTCGGGCTGGGCACATACATTGTTACATGTATGTGACCACAAACCTTGAGGTGTCTTTGACAACAACGTAATTCAACAAAGCTGGGTGAATGAACGGTCCGACCAAAGCCTGCACACTGAAACTCCCCACAGGGTTGGATTGTGGTATTGCTTCTAATTCCTATTTGGGCAAGCAGAATGAAAGCAAAAATGAAAATGGGAGTAATTGATGTGAGTGTGACAGCTTTGGTTATGTGCTCCAGCATGATTGCTCTGCACCTTGCTGTGTGGACTGCAATTGATTTTACAAAGAATTACTGCTTGAGGTGCACTCATGCACACAATCGTACAAGTCGATGGAAGGCAGCACAGTTTGAGGTATGCCTTGGGTTGCACAGATTACTATTGTCCCAAATTTTAAAAGCATATGAGGCAGTGTGCTGGCCTGGCATGCTGATGCAGGTCTTTAATTTTCACCCTCTGGGAGCTGACCAGCCATCTCGTCCTGAGGGGATAATTCTCTTATGAAATTTAACAAAACTTTAATACAACATACAACTAAACACTGACACATCGCAAATACCACTTTGAATACACAGATATTTAACATGCAGCTATGTACAGTATACAATTTTCTAAAAGGATTAACAACGTCTGTCCCCATGTAGATAATAACTAAGCCATGATGGCCAGAAGCCTGATTATAAATCACTTTTAGTCTGTGAAACCTAAAGCCTCTTAAATGCACCAAGTAACACACACACCCTACAGCTGACTGTAATAGGTAAACAGATATTGTTTGGCTGAATATGTGGTTATATGCAAATTTGGAGAAACATCTGGTCAGAGTCATGTTAACTGGTAGAAGCCACGAATAGTTATTTTTGTTATGATGATTCACCTCATGCATCTGTTTTTCATGTGTGTCCAAGTACACCATTGTGTTTTGAACAAATGAAGCCTTATTTCTGATATCAAGTGATGGTTCACTCTGCGCAGCTCTTTGTTTTTTGAGTGTCGTTTTTCCTCTTCATTGAATTTATCAGTGAGCTACACTGTGTCCGGCTGCTATGATGTCAGGATAGTTACGTACAGAGGGTCTTGCAACAAAACAAGACTTTATCAAAATTAAGAGAGTGGAGGGTGAAAAATGTGTGTAATTTGGGCAATACCGTCGATCATTTTATAGATATCCAAACCGTAGTAGTCAGCCAACTAGTGGCATGACGCGTAAATAAAATCACTCAATATGTTGGAGCCATTTAGAGCTCATTTAGAACTAAGAGGGTGAACAAAGGGTTCGCCGTTTCACAATCAATGAAACAAACCCCTTTTATATATTAAACAGTGAAGCTAGAGAGGAGGCAGGGAGGAATGACAGGGAACATATCGCATGATCATCTCACACAACAACAAGAACATGTGTCACAGTCTTTCAAGCAACAATACATACATTAAGTTCCCAGTATCCTCATCGTCCCACTTCGAACATTATGCACGAGACACAGAAGCGATGCATGGAAAACTACAGAACACCACCGAATCACCCAAGTGTGAAGCGTCTTACAGAACACGACACAATACGGCACAGCACGACACACAGACAAACCCATACACAGGTCTAATGAGTCCCAGCTGTGAATGGTTGCGTGATACAGCAAGACAACAATTAATGTGTAGGGGATGTTGACCTACAAAACAGAAAGAGAGAGAAAATAGGATGAGAGGGAGATGGAAAGATAAGGAAAGATGAAAGAGATGAGGAAAACGTAGAGTTTGGAAGAAGAGCGAGAAAGAGCAACAGACAGAGATGTCCAAAGATAAAGTGACTTACTACCATAGTAAATAACAGTTACAGATTAAAAAGAAATAAGTTTGTTAAATTGTTCTGAAATTGTAGACGCTCAAATAAAAAAAAATAAATAATCAATGTCAGCTTCATGGCTCTTGACAATACTGAAGAGAAGAGCCACTTGAATTAAAATGACCCTATATGATTAGAATCTTGCACAGCTCACTGTGAACATTGTGAACTGGAATATACCGTAGCTTTCAAAAAGCTTAAACCAGAGAAAGTAAGAAAAAACCTGATGGGTGAATATTTTTGTTTTTGAAAATCCCTTTACATTCTTTATTTCACTGGTCTGATGAGATCTCCATACATAACCATGTGCCCATATCCCAAAGAACCAACTGTTGGCTTTGTAAGTTAAACCTGTAATCTTGAACACTTGAGTTACGTTGTTGTTTATAGTGGCCATAAATGTGTTTGCAGGCCCTTCTGGACCAGAGTTTCTTTCAAAACTTAACACAGTTTGAAGTCAGTAGATAGGCAGTTCTACCTTGCGCAACGGTTTCTCTGTGTGATCTAATCCACAATTGGGACCCAGAAGTTATGAAAAAAACAGACAGAGAGTTTCTGTATCGCTAGCATCGGCACAGTGACACTTGCCCAGACATGCCTGATGCATTCGATTGTACGTGGAAAATCAGGAACTTCTGACAGGCAGCAAACTCAATGTGCAGAATTAAATTTTCATCAATGTTGAAAATGTCGGACCAAGGACCATGTCTTATACAAACCATAGACTGTAAAACTTAACTCAGTACTACTGAATCTGAAGCTCCCATGTCCAGAGTACAAGGGAATGCTGCAGCCCTGGAAGTTTGCCTTATAAATTTTGATAATATAATTGTGCAAAGCAGCAAATACAAGAGCTTTCATCAATGGGGCATATGCTCAATCACCATAGTTTTAACTCACTATTTGAAGTGAGAACTGAACAGACAGTAAACTAGATGCAAATGTTACGGAGAACAACTTTAACTAAGCAGAAGATAATTAATTTATTATTTGTCTTGTACTGAGCTTCTGTGATTTATTTTAGCCACAATGCAATCAAGTTGGGGAACCCAATTCGCTAACTGATTAAATTAATCAAAATGTTTTAATGCTTTGGAAAGCAACATAAAGCACAGGCGTTCAGTCAAGATTCAGGGCTGAATGAGGAAAACGTTGTTTTACTTTAAAAGTTGGTGAGATCATTGTGCTATACTGAAAAAGTTGGGATGGATTTCTGGGATTTTGGCCATCACAGAAACTTCCTGCTGCAGAAATGCTATACCCTTAAAATGCTATAAGACTCGAGCATGCCAGTAATTAAGACTATACCAGCTTGTTCGAGACATCTTTTTCACTTTCTTCTTTGCAACATTTGTATAATTTTTATTAGAACACCAAAAGCACAAATGCATGTATGCATTTTCACAACCTGTCAGCAGGTGAAAACATAGCTGGCTGAGATAAACACCTGCCTAGTTTGCATCACCGACTCTGTAAAAACAACAAACAAATAATGCAATAATCACCTCCCCACAAACATTTTAAGAGGTGAAGTCAACCCCACCACACCACAGCCACAGCAGCTGGGCGAAACAAGTCTGAATACACATTCACTTACACATCTGATACACACAAACTTTCTGTAACACACAATCATGCTTTCAGACTTGGCCACCCAACACTCATCTAGCTAATAAAGCTCTTGGGTTGCAGCCCAGAGAGGGCCGGGTTTTTAAGGACTGTGGAGAGTAAACAGAGCTTTCAAAACAATAACAAGTCACTAGTGAAATGTCAGATTCCGCAGCGGCTCCGTGGACTTATGAAATTTGTATTAGCAGGTGATTTTATTGGGACCTCAGGGAACATGTGTCGAGGTGTTTTCTTGGGGAATATAACGGGGATCAGCCATTCTGGTGTCATCAACATAGGGAGGACGATAAACATGCAACGCGCAGATGCATGTACTCAGTCACTGTACACTGGAATTATATCCAGGATTGTATCTCCTAATGCCATTTAAAGTCTTTATAAAGACTAAATATGCCGATTTTGATTGGAAAAATGGCCTGTATTAATCAGAAAATTATTTATTTTTTCATGTGGACAGTGTATGCCAATATATGCTTCAAAGACAAAGAGTGATGATATATTTGGTCAGATTCTAGCCAAATACAGACTCCACATATTCCAATATATGCCATGCGGGCATATCCTGATATATATTTAATCTGTGTTTCAACATTAGATGTATCTGGACACGGAATACTTTATGAGGCAAATATGACTCTGGATTTGATCTGACATAGTGTATGTAAAAAAAATCTCCAGATATACTCCGGATTCTAGAAAAATAAAAAAAGGTTATCTCCGGATTTTGCCTATGACAAATAGTGATGATATATTTGGTCACATTCAAGCCAAATACAGACCCCACATATTTCAATATATGCCATGCAGACATTTTCGGGTTCATATTCTATACATGTGTGAACATTAGATGTATCTGAAAACAGAATACTATATGAGGTAAATATGTTGAAATATGACCCAGCATTTGTCCTGACACAATGCATGTCAAAAAAATCTCCAGATATGCTTCTGATTCTAGCAGAATTTAAAAAAGGCAATCACCGGATTTGGGGGGTTTTCGCGCAGTGTAAAAAAATAGAAAAAGTTCATTCTAGCAAAATAATAATAAGTCATCTGGTTAATATGCTGAATTTTCCTCAACATTTGCCACAATGCAGAAAATTGTAACAGAATGTAGAATAGTTAATTTATTTTGTCATGACATTATCAGCATGTTTCTACAGAGGAAATACAAATTTCCTATAATACCTTGAATAAGTGGTACAATCCTGTTTCATAGTATTTTAAACCAATGCAGTGTTTTGACATCCGATTAGCCATTACTATTTATAACTTAACATCATAACACAATACAAAAGCAGATAAACTGTTCATACACTTTGAACGCAATCCACATAGCCTTATTGTAAACTACTATGCAGAGTTAATTTTTGAGGGTTTTTTTTGGATTACCTACTACATAGGGTTTTTTTTGTGCTACCTAACACATAGGGTTTTTTTGTGTTACCTAACACACAGGTTTTTTGTGTTACCTACTAAATAGGTTTTTTTTGTGCTACTTAACACATAGGTTTTTTTTTGTTGTTTCACATTGTGTCTTTTAATGTTGGCCAAATTATCAAATGTTATTAAATGATGCTTTACAATTGAAAACGCTTTAAATAAAAACTCTACATCACAGCTTTGCATTAACGGGTTTTCATAAATTTTGTTACAAAAAGGGTTGACAGTTCATTCTCTAAACTGCAGCCTAAGATAAGTCAGGATGGTGAATCTTATGTTAACCTATGTAGTAGGTAACACAAAAAAAAACCTGTGTGTTAGGTAGCACAAAAAACACATGTGTTTGGTAGCACAAAAAAAACAACTTATGTGTTAGGTAACACAAAAAAAAAATTAGTAGGTAACACATATCTATGTAGTAGGTACTACAATTTTGTGTACCTTATTGTAAAGTGTTACCAATCAAATATTTTTTCCCATATTCAAATTGGTGGTTAAAAGCCATTATACACACATACAGTAAGTCAGTAACATACTGAATACACATAGACACACACAGACATGTTCTATTTCAAGCTCAGGTCACCCCACCTAACCACAAGACTAGACCAGGGGAGAGATGAAACACTGACAAAGAAATATCACGCTCTCCATCCAAAGAATGAGCAGGGAAAACAGGAGAGTTTACAGCTAGTGAGGTGGAAAAGTATTCCTCACACAAAAAAATGGCAGAATAGGCCAGGCACACTCGAGACGGAAAGATGTGGCCACAAAATCCTGGCTCTGAAAACCACACAAAAAACTTGATCTTTGAAAGGCTTTTAAAAAAAAGACCTCCAAATGTGTTTTAATGCAAAGTAGTAAAATTAGAATGTCTGTCTAGAAATATCTGCTATCTTTTTCCTAATCCAAGTTAGCAGTGCCAATGTTAATACACTTCTTAGAACACGGAGGCAATGTTATTTCATCTGGATATTGAGTATCGGTGTGTGAGTGCCAAATTACATCTAGGAATAGCTGAAGTGACCCCAAAAAGCCAAGTTTAAAAACCACATTCACAATGGAATTTGTAGTATGTTTGTTTTGTTTAATTCCAGACCCCCAGTATGAGGGCTGACAGAATGGTGAAACAGGAGCTCAACAAGGGCCAGACACAGTCAGGAATGAGACCAAAAAAAAACTCACTCACACCTTCCTAAGAGTCCATGAGCTGCACTTCAAGGTGCATCTTGAAACCATCTCTCAGCTAATCTTTCTTCAACAAAACACTGACCTGTGGCCCTGTCTACACTAACAAAGGGCATTTGACGGTCTTCTTGTTGTACCTTGTACTGTATAAATTATAATAGACTATTTTCAATGAATCTTTCCATCTATCAAATAGGAACCATTACAGAAACAGATAAACTTCCTGTTTGTAATTGTTTAAATACATTGATTTGAATGTTAACTAGTTTCTAAAACTATTGTCATAAGAAATAAGATTTAGGATGTCTTCACACCTGTATCGTTGTTCCAAAACAGGGAGTGTTTCCGCCCCTGGCCCGTTTCGTTTGGGCATATGTGAACAGCAATCACTCTCTGATAAGAAACAAAACAAGGGAGCCAAGATCGCCTGCAAGGGGTGGTCTCGGCTTGCTTCCTATCGAATCCTGGAGCCGTTTGTTTGCAGTGAGAAAGCAATCAACTCAACCGGAACAAATAACTGGCTGGCTCATTCACAGTTCAGCAGTTACGTTAGGTGAGGTAGTGTTTATAGGCAAAATTACTGTAAAGAAGAACTGATGCCGTATGATGGAGCACTTTGCAACTTAAACAAACCACAACTTCCCACCAAGAAAACATGGAGCATCAGCTGCCTGTGTGGCTAATTTGCTTCTTTGTGTTGCTGTAGTTTATCTGTACCATGATGACATTGTGGGTACTAGACTAATAGATTCTATATTTATTTTTCTATAAAGGATGATGGTCAAACATAGATACCGGCCACCATCCAGGGATGACCTATCCAACACACTAATTCCTGCATGGTATACTGTGGTAAAACAGAATGTCAGCCAACAGTTGGCACAAGTCAGGAACATTGCCATAACCTGTGATGGATGGACCAGTGTGGCACAGGACCACTATCTAACAGTGACTGTCCATTACATTTATAGGGGAAGCATTCAGTTGAAAGTGCTGAGCAGTGAAGCTGTGTATGAGTCACAGACCAGGCTAGTGGTGGCAGCAGAAATACTTAGTATTCTTGAAGAATTCCATTTGACTGGAAAAGTTATAGCTCTGCCACCATTGACAACGCCAGCAACATGGATGTGGCACTAAAAAAATTTAAGTTTTTAAAAGTGGGGTGCTTTGCCCACACACTGAACCTGGCAGCCCAGAAAGTATATGGCATCTCAGCTGTGTCCAGGTGGTGTGCGAAGATTCGCACCGTTGTGGTGTGGCTGAAGAGGTCCACCATGAGCAAAACGGTGCTCAGAGAGAAGCAGCGAGTCCTCAGTAAGTAGCATAAATATAAGTAAATCTTGACAACTAATATTTCAAACATCATCAATTGTTTATTGTAATTTCAATGTTTGTGCTTTAGATTTGCCGGAGCACAGTGTAATTTAGGAAGTGAGGACGCGCTGGAATTCTCTGTACCTCATGGTGGAGAGGTTTACAGAGCAGTTCCCGGCAATCCAGGCTGAGGAAGCCAATGGAGAGGGACAGGTGAGGTGATGAACGAGAGGGTCACTGTGTCAATTTACCTCCTGTTCTTAATATTATTGTTTATTCTCTACAGACTAGAAATGCTCACAGGGGATGACTTTGAGAAGGCTGAGGAGTTCATGAAAGTCATGAAAGTCCTGTACACCTTTACCCTCTGTGTGTCCAGTGACAAATCCCCCACATGCTCTCAGATCATTTCAATATTATCAAAGTCACACTTCAAACCATCTGATGAGGACACTCTGTTCATTGCCTCAATAAAAGAGAAGGTCTGGGGAGATCTTGAAAAAAGATATCAGGTATTCTCCATTTGCAGACAATAGCTATGTTCACAAAGAAAGGAGGCCAACCTCACCATTTTCTCTATTAGCCAATTAATCATGTTTTTATAACAGGATAAAAACATTCACAACTTCCTTCAGGAGGCAACCTTGATGGACCCTCGCTTCAAAGGCAGACTGGAAGCTGGTGTTGCTGAAACCTGGAACAGACTGGAAGAAGCAGCAATTGGCAATGCCACAGCAGCAGCACAGGTAATTTACTTCATATGTGTAAAAGACACAGTGTACTAATTGCTAATTTTCCCTCATATGCACTGTTTATGTCCACATCACTGTTACAGTTTCTGTGATTAATCTTTGCTTTTCTTTATGGGCAATCTGTTTTTGTCTACAGCTTCCAATAGGGTGCCCTCATCATCTGACTGAGAATGAGGTAGAAGGTTTTGAAGGTGATGATGAGGAAGAGGAGGATCAATCAGGAAAACATATAAGTTCAACCATGTACTATCTATCTATCTATCTATCTATCTATCTATCTATCTATCTATCTATCTATCTATCTATCTATCTATCTATCTATCTATCTATCTATCTATCTATCTATCTATCTATCTATCTATCTATCTATCTATCTATCTATCTATCTATCAAATGCAGTAGTCCTCACCAGTCAGTCACCAAAGCTTGTTCCAAAAATGTGCAATACTTGAATTACCTAATCTCCATTATTATATTGTTTGTTGTATTTGATATTATGTAAATTGTGAATTTTATTTAATAATAGTTTATTTGTATATTACTTTTATTTATATTGTTTAAGTTAATTGTGTTGGCACTTGGCAGTGGCATTGGAAATAAAAGGACATTGTTTTTTGACAAAGTATGTGTATTTTGAGTTTTTAAAGTACCGGTTAAATTACCGTTTAAGCACCAGAATCGTTTAAAAAGTACCGAATAGTAACCGGTATCGAAAAAAACCCAGCCAATACCCAACCCTAGTGGGGACAGCGATTACTAATCAAAAGTTTATTTAAGGATAGCCCCATGAGATGAACCATCTTGTTTTCAAGGGGGTCCAACATTTAAAAAAAACATACAAAAAACTAAATCCCGTACAATACACTTACTCACAAAAACAAACTTAAATGGTAAAATACAATACTTTTTTAATTTCCGGCCTTCATTCTTCTTTTCAAAGTAGTTGGGGCTAGGTTTTGTGGAAGATGGTAATGAAAACAACTTTGATATCATTTCAGGAACTAAGCCCAACAGTTCTCAGGGTTTCTTCAGGAAAAGAGCTATACAAACAATGCTGATTTTATTTGAAAGACTTGAACCGTGGTTACTGATGGAAGAACAAAAATCATCTGTGTTTCTCCACATCCAAACAGACAGGCAGGTAATTTTAGACCCTGGGAGAACAAATTGGCCTGTTTCACCCACTCAAGTCAATCAAGCGAGTGAGGGGGAAGGGAGAAAGAGACAGACATAAAGAGAGAAGTAAGACCATAAACATGAGGATACCAGCAATAAACATATTAATGTGTAAAAGAGAAAGACAAACTGTGAAATAAAAAGTATAAAAAGCAGGCAAAAAGGGAAAATAAATCTGTCTTCCCATCCTCCCACTGTGGCCTTTCTGCATTTAATTGCCTGGGTAGGAGTGAGGTCAGAGCAGCAGTTCAGCACTAGGCTTCAATCAGACTTGAGAAACAACAAAATATAAGAAACTAAAGAGATTAACTACAAACAAGTCAAGCATGTTGAATAGGGACATGAATGCAAATATTTAGAAAACAAAATAGTCTCAGCACAAAAACACATAAGAAGGGAGTGACAGAGGAAAAGCAGAAATAAGGAGAGCTGGTGGTCCATTCAGTTCAGTAGATCAGTAGATCAGCAGTAGGAGTAGCAGGCCTTCATCAAAGCAGCAGTCACTGCTTATTAGAATATTATTACAGAACAGCAGTGGCCAGCCAGTAGACTGATTACTGACTGGGTCCAATGGGAGGCCTCATTTGGCTGGAATGTATGGAGGCTGAAATGGAGAACAGGGATAAACACAGAAATACAATTGGTAGACTAGACATTTTAAATTGTTTGATAAAAACTTTGTGTCTGCAGGTGCAAGGATTTCTTGTGCATTGTAGAGTGGTGTTTCAATGGCTCTCATTGCACATTTCATCATCTCCAACTTTTGATTTAGAAAATAAATCCACTAAAGCATAAATACAACCAACATTTTCAACTAACAGCAGCAATAATTTGATACTAAAATGATAAAACATTGGAAACTATTATTGATGATGAATGAGTGATGACGATACATGGAACGTTAAATGCAGGGACCTATCTTTATGTTTATTTACAACGATCCAATGTTTTAGAACATGTGCTAAAAGAAAATGCACAACTTAGATGATACAGTTAGTTGAATATTTAAACATGGTGGTGTTAAGATCCTACTTTGTTATTTGAAATATCCCACTTTTTTATGAGGAAAAAAATGTAATACTAAAATATAAAAAAAAAATGTAGGAGCCTAAACACAAAATAGGGGAGCAAAATAGAGACTCTATCTAGGAATACCATTTCTAGAATGAAACATAAGTAGAAAAGCCTGCTGCGTAATTAGTATTACCTACAAGAATTTAGATCACATCTCCACAACCAATCAGGAGACACACTGAACTGGATTGATTGGTTGGTTGACTGGGTGAAATTAGGCAAAGCAATGTCTTTCATTTATTCTAAGATTTGATATGGCTGGTTGATATGGACTCACAATACACACGTGCACACAGACTTAAGTAAGCACGCAAGCCATATGCCTCTACAACACACACACACACCAACACATAACATCCCTTCGATCTCCCCACACACATAAACATACACACACACCTAGTGTGGTCCAACCGACGACCACCGTGACTGAATGAGACACAAACACACAAACCACAAGCATCGAGTAAACCCTGACTGAAACAATATTCATGTTAAAGTTTGATTTGGTAGAATGCATTGCATGTGAAAGCACACATATAACAGTGCACAGGTAAATTCCCCTTTGCTTATTATATATATATATATATATATATATATATATATATATATATATATATATATATATATATATATATATAATATATATATATAGACTATGTGGTAACTTCTCCTTTAAATCTAAAAATCTAAAAATGCTTAATAACAATGGGACCAAGACAAAATATTCTTTCCAGTATAGTGTATATGGCAAACTGGCTCGATATGCAATTACAGTGTATCTATCCTAAATATAATAAAATAAAAACAGCAGCCTTTTCATTAGTTTTTTTTTTTTTGTTCCAGACTTTTTGGAAATAGACGGTCTCTGCAGGCAGTTGAGTCAAGCAACTGCCTTGCCGAGTTGGATATCAACGATTTGGCATAACTGCACTAATATGACTTGGACCTCAAGTTTATGTCCCATCCCTGCCAAAAACCACAATGGTGTCAGCCAGGATGGTGTGGCGGGTTTATGGAGAATTATGTCTGGGTCTTTCTGAAGTCCTGGTTCTAATCTCTGCAAAATAACACAATGAAGCACACACTACAACCTGATTTAAATGTAGCGCTTGCTGGGAAATGAATCAATCGTCCTTTTACACATTTTGTTTCTTATAATCCTTTTTCTGTTTCTTTAACTGTTTCATACAGACACAAACTGCCTCCATATGAGTACCTTCCCCAACATGAGTTGGCAGAGTGTGTTAGTGTGTGTGTGCTTAAAGTACATGCGTAGAGTGAGTCAAGGTTGGCCTAATTGGAGGTTGTTTGTATGTCTGGGAAAACGTGTAAATGATGGAGGTAAGAATAAAAATGAAAAGAGGGAGCAGGTGGCCTCCTTCATCTGGACCGCAGCTGTACACAGCATGACTCACACTCCTACCTTGACCAAAAAAGAGAGGGAGAGGGACACACACACACATACAACACACAAAAGTATTTGCAGCCATGCACTTTAAGACATACTGTACATTTGTGAAAGCACACTTACTGATGCCACGTTTGATGTTGCGGACACCTTTATTTAAAACCTTTATTTTTATTACAAAAAGAAATGTCACAAACATCGACTAACTACACTTGTATGTACAGTCAAGCCCGAAATTATTCATACCCCTGGCAAATTTTGACTTAAAGTTACTTTTATTTAACCATCAAGTTTTTTCTTGATTGGAATTGACACAGGCTTCTCCCATAAGATAATAAGACAATGTGCGTGACACTAACAGTAACTTGCAGTGCATTGTAAACCGACAGCAACTGCAGGAAAAGGAGCGTAATAATTACATTTTTCTTTTATAAATACCTATAATAAATATAAATGTGTCTATACTTTCTAAATATAGCTTTACTAAGATCATTAAACCCTCACAGTTATTAAGGTACCTTTCAGAAAGCTCACTATCATTAAATCACTCCAAAACACCATCAAATGGTTGTCTGTGATTTACTCTTAGTAACTTAGGGTTCCTCTCGAGAACCCCTAGCTTTTCATAGATTTAGGAGCTAGGTTTAGCGCTAAATGCTTTGTGAATAACACTTATCTTAAAAAGTTAGGAGTCCTCAAACTAGGATTGAAACACCTCTTATTTTTGAGAGTTACTCCTAAATCAGCAAGTTAGGGCCTACTTTAAGCCTTAAAATGTTTTGTGAATATGGCCCCAGCCCTCCAATTTCTTTTCTTTCTCCTACTTTTGGTCTACTTTTTTATAGTCTTATTTTTCTACATTCTTCATGGCTTGTTGAGATTTCATGTCTTGAATTGTGGTTGCACTTTGCCATCATGCTTATTTGATTGAACCTTGGCATTACTCATTTTCTGAATTCTTAACATGCACTTTTTATGTTTATGCATTCAGTACGTCATCACATTTTCCATTGTTACAGCAAATCAACGAATGCTAGTTTTGAACTTATTTTGTCACTACATTTGATCAGTTATGTATGTTTATTTTCTTTTCTGAGTCTGTGAAAGATTTTTATCAAATTTAAACAATTAAATTTTAATCTTATGTAACTTACTCACCATTAGGTGTCTAAATGATGAATGTGACAACATAGACCACAACAAAGACCTTGAACATTAGCCTGATAGACTTGCTTTAAAGCCACTACGAGTAACATGGCACGTTGGCGTCCCCTTTGGACAAAAGCGGTAGTATTTTTACGACGCCCGCTGTCGCAAAGCTGTTTTCTAGCTCGTGCCAGGCGCGTGAGTGTGAACTGAGAAGGGAGCAATATAGTGCATGTCCGTGTGTTGAAAGTGTGAGGACTCTTTTCGGCTCCGTGAGAGTGGTTTTGACACTGCATGAACTAATGCCAGTCACTGCCACACGCACCTGATTGCAATGAGTTGATGCAGCAGTGTCACCTAACTACTCTCTCTCACGGAGCTGAAAGATTACGTGTCCGACTCCTCACAGAAAGCGAATGAACGATAGACGGCAGTTAGTATGGATCACGATGAGGTAGTGTGTTTATGTTGTTGTAAATAATTACTATTTCAGATCATGGTTTTCTGATGATGGTGAAGCAAAGCAAACTTTGTGTTAGTACCAACCGCTCATTCATTTAGGAGTAAACACTGCAGTCTAGTTCTGCTCTTGTGAAATTGTATACACGTTGCTTGGCAACGCCCTCGTCCCCCGTAGCCTATATCACTTTCCCTTTTAGCTTTTCTTCACTGCATTTTCTTTTTTTTCTTTGATGGTTCAGCCCCGTTATCAGTCATTATGACGACAAATAACTGTATCAAACAAGGCTCCCGCTCCCCTTCCCTCACCTGGAGGGATAGGCTTCTCAATTCACGTTGCTGCGCAACACTGAAATCTGCGACCAATACGTGACCATAGAGCTTGCACGAGCGAACCGAAAATCGGACTGGGTGTGCGACCAGACCAAAAGCAGTAATAAAAACTATTTAAAAACGTCTTTCTTTGCACTCATGGTCTCGTTTGCTGTTAAAGGTAATTTATGATTATCAGAGGAAACATGAGGCTGTTTAAAAGATATTTAAACGTTACAGTAAAAAATTAGTCAAACAAGCTCAACCACTGATTTAGTTTTGATTGAATTTACATGTTGGCTGACATGTTCATTTAAATTACAAAACAAATATCCACCTTATTCCTAGCCCCCATGATGCCTTGCATTGAATTATGGGTGAGACACCTGGTCACTCGCGGTTTCCATGGCAGCGCTATACAAATCCTCTTTATAAGAGTGATAAGGAAAGAAAACATGGTATTTTTTTTACAGTCTATGGGTAACACCACCTGTTACACCTCAAAGCGGGAAATTTGATCAAACCTCTACCTTCTATGACCTGAAGACTTGGCGTTATACAACATACACAAGCACATTTCCCTACTTTATTGAATCTGTTGCTACAGACTATCTAAGCTCTGAGGCAAGACAGTGCTTCCACAGTAATAATAGGGTAGATACGTTTTGTTAAAGTAGTTGGGGTATAACTTTATTTACCTCAAAGCTGTGATAAGCATCCTGTGCGTTTACTGAGATGGATTTTAAAATGATTGGGGCAGTACCAGAGTGCAGTGAAACAACACACAGAAAAGATCCTCCATCCATTACTGTCAGGTGCATCGTGTTGGTAACAGACATTTGGTGGCTGCTATGTTTTACTCAGTTGCCATTAGACCAATACAGAAGAAGGTGCATTGAGATGACAAATATAACAATTGTTTTTGTTTCATGTATTCATTTGGGGGAACGCTACAGTCTCTTCATCGGTCTACAAAGATGTGATATTTTTGTCACTTTAGTGGAGAACCAGGAGTAACCTGTTTCATGTAAGTCATGGTTTTTTCACCATTCTGTTTCAGGTGTGTCTACTTTTTTAATCTATGCACTTTTGTAAACTTCTAAACTGTAACTTTTTTGTAAAAACATTTTTTATATTCAACCTGCTACATTTGCTTTAAAGGTGCTGTAAGCGGAATGGTTCTTTTAGCTAACTTCCTGTCAGTTACTGCAGTTAGCAGTCCCCTCGCTCGTCCCTACCTCACCACATTAATGCACTGCGGTCTTTAAGCAGCGCGTTATCTAGCATCATCTCAGATCCATAAGTGTGATAAAACATGATAAAAACCATCAAAACAGACAATGGGAAGGATTTTTACCTGCTCCGCCATTGTGGGCGCAAAAACATTCACCCATCTGTCGCTCTGGCGTGCACCAGCAGTGAGACCATGCGTGAGACGGGTTTCGGTTTGTAGTGTTCTCTCTTGTGATTGGATATTAATTTCAGGATCCCCGAAAAGTTTATTTGCCGATTACATGCAGAGCAGCTGAATGAGAGATCGGCTTTATGAAACGCGCACTTTATGGAAGTGATCACTGTATGAATAAAGAGCGATTTAATTAACACTTATATTAACATAAATAAACCGCTTACTTCACCTTTAACTGTAGATTTAACAAGAATCACAGTCACTAGATTACATTTTAGACAGACCTTTGTCAGGACAGGAACTTGCAAAATCATGCTTAATTTTTACATTTAGAAATACCTAGTTTAAGTAATTGTTCTGGGATTTGGCATATTCAAGAGACACTACGTCCATTAAATATTCCGCTATAGTGTTTTGCTGATTCATGCCGTTTCAAGTTTAATAGATTCTACTGGATTTTATCACTTTAAAATGTTTAGCGATTTAGGAGGGCTTCTATGAGACCAAACCAGAGTCTTTGTGTAGTTGAAAACAGGCGAAATAAGCAGTCACACTTTTTCCTTAAAAGGAGGCAAAGAGTCTATGCAAAGCAGTGTCCTTTTTAACCAAGACTTGTATGCGTGCCATTTGGTGAAGGATGACTCATTTCTGCATCTTTACATTCCTTATGGTGCTGTTTCTATTCTGGTCTGTTAGTGTTTCTTAATGTCACTGTGTTTAACTTGATTGTATCCAGGCCTGGACAGAGTAGGCTAGTCTATATTATACTGCTAATGCTTATTTATTCTAATCTGTATTTTGCCATACAGTTTTGTTCTTCACTCTGGATTTAGGCTCTTGTATCCACCTTATTTCTAGGGGCGCTCATGTAGAAATTATTATGGGTCTAACTTCCGGTTAATTAGCGGAAGTAGTGTTATGCTAGTTAGTCCGAGAGGCATCTAAATGCGATAAGCAAATCTTTGTAATTTGTTGTTAATTTAGCAAACATCTCTTTGTTTAAATACACATTTAACTAGCATTAAAGGTCACATATTATGCTAAATGCACTTTTTAAATGTGTTCTAACATATCCATGGGTCCACGGTGTGCCTAGAGACTGCCAAAATATTAAAAAAAATATCAATCTCTCCTTTTCTCACTCTCCCCCTTTCTGAAACTCCCACCCCTCCCCCCCCAATATACTCCAGTCAGAATTCTCCTCGTTTCTGACCTCAAAAACTGGAAAGCCAGAAGCTGCCACTGTGCAGCCCACACCCCTATTTCTTATTGGTCCACGGCCCTGACAGACAGAGGGCGAGGCGTATCTGGCTTCGCTTCTGGACAGGGGGCGGGGGGAGCTCAAAGATTGTATATTTACGAGGGGAGCTGCAGCTCTTTTTAAAAAATAGGCCATTGTGAGATTAGCTGAACATCAGCATAGTACAATAAATTATCTGAAAGTTTTTTTCAGTAAACAATTAAAGAAAAACGTATTAGGGACCACTAAGACCATATAATATGCTGTATAATAGTACCGAAAAGTGTATAATATGGGAGCTTTAAATTACGATTATCTATTATGTCATTGTGGAGCTGCTGAACGTGTCGTGCTGTTCACGGCTGCACAAACAACCAGACTGTAAAAACAATCAGACGAAGGTTAGGTGACAACAGAATCAGCTTGGCTGCTACTGAGACGGTTGCAGGTAAACATGGAGCCCTCTGTGCTGAGATATGAAGCTATCTCAAGAGGGTCGTACTCATTCTCTTGGTAAGTCTAGTATAAAAAAAAGATAATTTATTGGCATTTTTCGGAAAAGAGTTGGTAAAAATGCAATATAATATTCATAAGTATGTTTTAAATAGTGTATAATCGCTTGAAAAAGAAAAGAAAAAAGGTATTACCTTAGGATGAGCCCTTTATATCTACATAGGAGTGGGGCGCGCCCATAGATAGTATAATAAAGAGCGCGCCACCATGTTTCTAATGCCTTGTTCCCACCGAGCAGAGCGGCTCGGGTCAGTGCGGCTCGGAGTGGCTCAGCTCGCTTACGCTAGATCTGGCAAGCATTTCCATCGTCGACCCTTTCCTTTAGGTAGGTGGGGTTTAGGCTGGACGGCGATAGCCAGGATTTTTTTTCTTCTTTCGGGTAGTCCCTGAGGCACGGACCGCTGTAGTTTACACGGAATGGGCTCATTCAAATTAAAAATAAACTTGCTTTTTCGCTGCACCGCCTGATTTGTGAGTGAATGGAGCCAAAAAAGTGTGAAGGAAATGCTACTGATTGAAGCTGAATTTTTATTTCACCTTCGCTTTCTAGCGGGAACATACTTTACTTGCTCACAGAGCTCCAAGAACCATCCCTGAAAAGTCTAAACGCTTCTACATCTCCAACACTTTAATCAAGATGAATCACTTTCTGTACTATTTTCCTGTAGACTGACTTTATGCAGGCCTTCTTTTATTTGGTTGGTCACCTCCTTTCAGCTGCTATTCGCCTCTCCAAATAGTAAAGGTAATCTGCTTGAAATCAGTGTTACAGACAGTTTTATCAATATTGATATAATCTCAAACTAAACACCATTGCTGGAATGGAAAGTTTTCCCCTTACAGCCTCCTTCTATTCTTCGCTTGTCTTTTTATACATCAAGATTAAACTGTGGTGCATATATAGGGAGGCAGGACTGAACAAAAATCTATTTTATTTTAACTTTCATTTAAGGTCAGTTTTAAATTAAAATACTAGAATATCAGGGACACTTGTGATGTACTGGTTAAAGCAACCCCCATTGAGGCACAGTCCAATCCGGCCCGATTCGTTCTCTGCGTGTCATCCCACTATCTACCCCATTTCATCTCTCTCCTTCCATACTAGCAAATGAAGCTTGAAAATTTCCTCAACATTCTCACTCCCCTACACTCCACGTTTCCCACTGCCCTATCTTCTTCTCCACTCTTTGTGCTTTACATAATTTCCATCCTTCTCTTTCCATCTCCCTCCCAATACCTCTTACTCCCATTGGTTTCTCCATCACTCCCACAGACCCATCAGAGCTTTTCTGAGTCGAGGCTTGTATATCCATTCATCAGTGTTATCTTCTTGTCAACAGTTTCTCTCAAATATTTACAAAAGAGCCTGGTGGGGAGACATCCAGCCAGGGGTAGGATGATTCACCCTTTGTTAATACAATCACCTCAAAGTAACTACCACACATGAGTAATGGACCCAAAGTGTCCCAAAACATGTTTGTTACACCAAAGCACTTGACATTTCATGTGAATTGGTACTTGGTAGTACCTACAAATGTCGGTTGGTACCCCCTACAAATACAGAGTTTTGTCCCCAACCCTTGCCTTTGGGACACTTCTACTTTCCCTTGGGCAGGTTTGATGACCAAATTTACCCACCATGCATTAGTAACATGTTATTTTTAAGAACAAATCAGGCAGCAGTATTGGCTAAAGCAAGAAAACAACACTAAACATACAGTTTGAAATATATACCAACAGTGGCAGACTGGCCTCTCCAGGTTTTTCCAGAGATACGTTGCATGTGTACACAGTGTAACACATACATTTGGGGACGGCCACTGACAATATACACAAAAGCGCAAATATAACCCAATATTATGAATGTACACAAAAGTATGTGGTATGCAGGAAATAGAGAACTTGTGCATACACATAGATGCAAAGACATCTGAATACAAGCAACACATATTCAAAATTAGTCAACAGTAAACCGATAGATAAACAGGAAGTTGGAGGCAGCAAGTTTATTTCACATTTCTCTCGCTCTACTTGTTGTGATATCTCTTTTGGCCATCTTTAACTGTGACCTCTTGCTGTATATGTTTAAGAATTTGACTGTTCAGGAAAACACACAGACACAGACACAGACACACACACACACACACACACACACACACACACACACACACACACACACACACACACACACACACACACACACACACACACACACACACACACACACACACACACACACACACACACACACTCGGATGGAAACACTCATGAATGCACACACACATGTACACAGAAAAACAGGCATTGCTTGATGGAAGGAGATGGTGAAATATCACAATCTGAAGTTGGTAAAATACTGAAGCATTTCTTCATTTACTTTCTTCTGCAGAAGTTTCCATAGCTTCATCATCTAATCTCAGATAATAAAATGCCAGCCTGGTGGGCTGCCCTGGCCACTCGGGCTGGGGCAAATTGGCGTCTGACCGTGGGCACCGCTGCTGGGGGGTGGGACCATGCCTTGCCTCCGGACAGGCGGTCGCGGTGGCCTCCGGGGCTTGGCTGGGTGGTCATGTGACGGGGTTGGGCTGGGGGTGGGGCACTGGGGCGGCGGCGCTGCCTGCCGCTGTCATTGGTGTGCTCTGGGCTGGGGGTAGCCGGGGGGGTGGTGGTGTCGGGGTGCGTGCTCAGGCGTCTGCAGTGGCGCCGTGCTACTGCCTGACTGGACCGTTGGGTGGGGTGGAAATGGGGCATCGGGTGCAGATTGTGTAATTGTTGCACTGGTAGGTGGGCACTGCGATGTTTTTAATCGTTTGACGCGGGTTGCTTTTGACCGCCTCGGGAGATAATAGATTGTCATGGGGCGGATAGAAGCAATCTATGCAATTTGCGTTTTAACTGTTTTTAACTGTTTTTAAACTGTTTTAATCATTTATCCCTGCCTGGCGGTCCGCTCTGTGGCGTCGCTGTTGGCGTCTGTGTTTCGCTGCTCGGCGTCAGTGCTCCTCCGGCCGGTCCTAGCTCTGGGTGTGCCGATGGCGGCGGAGGATGCGTCGCGCCCTTTGTGCTTGGCGCCTCTGGCCTTACCTCATGGGCTGGGCATGGCCGGTCCGGCGGGCCCGAGTGGGCTGTACAGGCCGCCCCTCCGGGGGTTTTCGGCTGTGGTTGCTCCTCGTGGCAGCGGTGCATTTGGCTATTTCCCTATTCTATACTCTATTCTCTATCTATGGCCCCGGTCCTCCTCGGGACTAGTGCCGCACTGGGGCGTGCTCTCTGGGGGCGGGGGGCTGGGGGGCAGGCTCTGGGTCTGGGGGCTGGCGCCAATTGTGTGTCGGTGGGGAATGGTAGAGTGTAAATCAATGTAATTTAATGTTAATTGTGTTCATATTGTTTAACATTGTTATAGCGTTATTATTAACAGCCTGAGGAGCTGCCTCAGGGGGTTCTCTCCCTCTGTCTACCAAGCACTCTCCATGCTACTCGACTGACTCCGATTCTGTGCGGAATCAGCTGTCCTAGGAACGGATGCTCCCCGCCTGCTATTGCCTCACATCAGCACTGATTCACCGTCCATCAGAATAGTACTCTTTCTACTCGCTTGCTTGTTCAATTTTTAAATTCATTTTTGCTTTGCTCACTGGTTGCCTGTCTGTCCTCTTCCAGTTTTCCCCGGTCGTGACGAGACGGTGTGGATCTGGTCCACCCTCCGGTAACATCTGAGAATGAACCATCAACGCGAAAGATGTTGCAGTGGTTAAGGACGCCACCTGGAGACGTGGGATGTAATCCCGGCGATGGAAACCTTAGTTTTCCCTGGTGGAGACGAGACGGTGTGGATCCTCTGGCAGCATCTGAAGTCTTCCTGCATCCACACTATTCGCACTTTACTTAGTATTACCATATAATCACCTGGTCAATGATCAAATTCCTTCGTGATTTTCTCTACTTATGACATCTATTGCAGTATGTCCGTCCTGGGAGAGGGATCCCTTACTCTGTCGACTCTCCCTGAGATTTCTTAAATTTTTTTTTTATTCCCGGTAAAGGGTTTTTACTGGGAGTTTTTTCTCAGCCGAGCTAAGGGTGTAAGGGCAGGGTGTCATATTGTATCATATTGTATCATAATATCATATTATATGAAATGTAAAGCCCACTGAGACAAATGTATTTGTGATTTTGGGCTATACAAATAAAACTGATTTAATTTGATTTAAAATCAGGGGTCAGGATGTAATTGAACCTGAAGGACCTGTTTTCCCTGAAACAGTCAATTATGTCTGTCTCGTTGAACTTTTCTAGGGTTCAGAGAAAAGCTGGAAAGTTGGAAAAACTAGATAATTATTCACAAATAAAATGATCCTCTATTTAATTATTTTCCTATTTTTGATCCTCAATGATTGATAAGAAAAACATTGTAATCATTAATAGATCAGAGCAAAGTCGGATGAGGAAAGTTGTTCAGTTGTATTTCCGGTTTCCGACCTCAAATTCGGGCTGGATGGATATGCTTCGAGTTTACGACTACGATTATGTCGTATTTTCCAAATAGGAAGTCGAAAAAAATATGACTTCTTGGGTGTCTACATTCAATCAGTTTATACACCCTAGCTCTATTCACCCTGTGTTTCACACTAGGGCTGTTGCGATGACGTTGACGCTTCAATTGCGTCAACATCAATATTTTGCGTTATCAATATAGTGCATGGTTAAGCTGTTTATAATGCAACACCTCACTGCACGCAGCTCTTAAATAGCGAAACAATTAAGCTTGCTCCTACAGTTAGTAACATGAATAAACATTTATAAAAGTGTGTGAACATCATAATATATAGGGATAGGTCCTTGAGATGAACCATCTCGGTTTCAATTAAGGAGGAATCCCTCTCCCAGGACAGACATACGTGAAAAAGTACACTTCAAGTACACTTGAAATATATCCAGGATGACAAAATTATAGATTATAGATCTTCCAGGTGCGACGAAACACTAAAGTACTAGTACTTACTGTTACGGCTCCACCACAGCCGAAGTTCTGGACAGAGGCTTTATCAAAACCCTGGTAGTGAAAACAATGAAGATGCAGTAATGATATCATCTACAGTGGACAGACAATATCATCATAATAATAATATATTATTCATATATATTATTCATAATCATATACTGGATTGTAATTGTAGGCTTAATTCCCTTTAAATTAGTAAATTCTTGCTCCAGAGACTCAGCTCATCAAGCTTTATGCATTTTACTACAAGTAATGTGATGAATAAAATAATTCCCATAATAGTTTCATCTTTTTAGGAAGGTGCCTTACATCATACTCTGCATAACATGAAACATTTGTGTTTACATTACAGACACAATTAAGTTCTCATCATGACCATATTTTGGTTGAATTCAAACAAACATAAATCATCTGAAGACTTGTTGCAATTGATTTTCACAATAGAAACCAACGATCATCAAATCATTTTCTATTGGTGGGTGACAGTGAGACTGGTGGAGGGTATTTTTCATCAATATCACTCAAGTAAAAAGAAGTGATGATACAAAACATACAGATGGTAGCATATTGCAGAAGGATATCCCGCTTTCCAAACTCCCATTCTTTTTTGGCTTCCATTTCCAGCTCAGCGCTGGTAGAAGTGTTTTCCAGAACTTCTTCTGGGGTGTCTTTTTGTGGGTTGACCTGCATATTTGTGTTAGTATGGCAGAGAGGTGACTAAAGGACTCAGGGAACAAAGAAGAAAGGAAAAAATTGAGAGACAAAGGCTTGTGTGAAATAAAACTAAAGGAAAGAGGGAAGTGGATGTGTGCATGCATGTGTGTAAACTGTGTGTTTGACAGAAAAGCGTATTCAATCGGAGTCATGTATCAGCTGCATAACCTCTTTAGTGTCAAGCGAGCCTCTTCAGCAAGGCACACAAAAGAAAACCTGACACAATGAAAGAGGGATGAGGTTTCACAGCCAAGGCAGAAAAAGAAAACATCATATTTTTCCCCTCCCTTTCTCTTTCTGTCTCACTCACTTTCTGTCTCTTTTGTAGTGTTTGTAAAACTACAAAGGAAAAACACCTGAGCCCCTTGTTTTACCAGCAATATGTCATAGATGGAATGTACTACATGTGTGTGTGTGTGTGTGTGTGTGTGTGTGTGTGTGTGTGTGTGTGTGTGTGTGTGTGTGTGTGTGTGTGTGTGTGTGTGTGTGTGTGTGTGTGTGTGTGTGTGTGTGGCTGAGGGGGAAACAGTGGCAGCCAGCATACCTCACTTGCCTACCTCCCTGAGAGTCTTTGAACACTCCCCAGCTGTATGGTGGCCCATTCAGTGATCAGTGGCTTGAGTAAAGTGTTTTGATCACACCGGCTGAGTGGGTATCTGATGAAATCGGTTTTGTCAGGCAGGGAAAGACTGATGAACAATTAACATACCACAACAGCCTATTTCCCCTACATACTGTTTAATATTACCATATAATATTAAATGTAATGATTTAGAACATCCTTGCCATGTCTCAGAACAAAAAACTGATATATGTTTTTCCTCTAAGGCCTGTTCCAATTGGCGATCTGATCGTTTAAAAGCGATTGAAGGGCTGGATGACAACCCATAATTTCTCTGCCTGAGGTTTATTACATATTTATTCCCCTTGAAGCAAAGTTGTGATTAGTGATAGTGGCAGCAGTAATAGTACAGTTATAGCAATGGTAGCCATAGTAGTTGGATCAAACAACCTCAATTTCTCAATTTGCTTTGTCTCACAAGCACTCACTAGCAGCAGCCTGGTGTTTGTGTACAAGAATCTGGACAGTGTGAGCGTACACAGTGGAGGGATGGGCTGATTGACACGGCCCGGGTGAATGGAGATTGAAGCGGAGATTCCTTGCTGAAGCAGAGGTGTGAAACACGATGCTAAAAATCTTTTATTTTACACTATTAACATTTTTTCATTTCATTTTATGGACCGCCACAGACTCACATACAGTATTAGTGGGAAACACTGAACTGATGCCAAGTGGTCTGGGAAAATGTTTCAATAAACATTTTTTTTCTCTGAACTCTGTGATGTTTCTGCTTTAATGTCCCATTTGCGCGCACGCACGCACACGCACGCACGCACACACACACACACACACACACACACACACACACACACACACACACACACACGCACACAGAGAGAAACCACTCTAATGAATCCTGCTTTGGATCACAGCAAACCCCATCCTACATACCACTACATTAACCACCACCTCACCTCTTTTCAACCCATACTTATTCCTATCTTCTCTCATCCTTCCATCCCAACCTCTCAACAATTTACATCCAGAAGTTGAGAAGCAGCTGGACAATAAAAGCAGCTTAAAAGGACACACTCCCACAATGTTTATGTAAGCAGCAATGAAACTGAACAGTAAAGAGTTCAGTTGTGTTGCTCCCTGGCCAGGTTAGTGTTTCTACATTTATCTGTGGCTGTCAAAACGACTTTAGGACAGTCTGAGGCAGACATTGTGTATGTTTGTGTGTGTCCATGGAACAATGTATCCAGGATATCTGGATCTGGGTGCTTTTAAGACGCCGCTCAATAACACAGTTTCTCCAAACAAGCTGTGAGGACAATCAGATTAAACACTAAGGGAGGAAATATGCTCAGGAACAAGGATGAAAGAGATTCCTCTCGTTGAAAGGTCCACAATTATTTCAACAGACAGATGATACACTATCACTTTACCTGCAGGTATGACAAGACTGGTGACCAGTCATTTTATAGCGCACCCAGACCAGCCGGCATCCAACTCCACCCCCGCGTCAAGTCACAACATTTTCCCCTAAATGTAATGCACCAAATTTAGCAGTTTTTTGTATTGGATGCCTAAATATAATGCTCCTACTGCTATCCTCACCTCTGGAAAATTATGTTTAGTTAAGCTCCACAGCGCAGAAACCCATCCAATGACGTAACCAACTAATAAACGATTATTAAATATGTCTACAACTAATTATGTTGTCGATTATTTATAGTCAACTACGTCGATTGATGGTGCATCCATAATATCCATAGCCAGTGAAACATAAATATAAATTGTTTGACTGCAGTGCACAAAGGAGGAAAGCCATAATTTTTATCTTAACTTTCTAGATCATGTCTTTCGTGGAGGTAAAGGGTTTCCTTTATGCTGGAGTTGTATCTGCTAGTAATAAAGCGCTTATTTCACAGACGTCACCTGATGCATCTTTCTGTGGACAGACACTTACCTTATGGTACCGGATGCTGTGTGGTTTCTTCAGCTTGCCTATAACCAACACCTGTCCAGTAATAACTTCCTCCCCTGTTGTGAGAAGAGTCAAGTAGAATCATGAAGTCAACAGGGAGTATGGTGAACACAGTTCTAATGTCCAGGTGATTACAGCATGACGAGAGTAAACCAATATGATGGACCAAGTAACACACAACGAGCATCAACCTCCCCCACCCCCTCCTCCAAGTCTAGATAAGAGCTCTTCACTGGTGTGGATGTTAGAAAGGGCGAGGAGCTGCAAAATGAACAGAGGATGTTCCAACACCGATGTCTTTGCAGGACATAGTAGCCTGGAGCAGCTTTAATAGAACTTGATCTTTTTATGAATCCCAAGCAAAATGACATACAACATATAGATGTCAATATTACATTATTTAAGCACAGCACCTAACAGCTACAAAAGCTAATTGTTAATATCAAAAGTTATCTTTACATATTAAACCTCAAACCTGTAATCTGCTGTCGTTTAGTAGTGGGTCTCTGTAGTGGGTCAGTCTGGCAGTCATGTATCAGGAGTGATGTGCTGGCTTGTGTGCAGAAGGGAATTCATATATCCTCATAAATGTAGTGCTATGGTAACAGCTAAAAAGATTGCAAGAAATGTATCAATCATGGAGGTAAAACTGATTACACAGAATAGTTGACTTCCTGTATAACTTGTGTAAATAAAAAATTTAATCTTGTAAATGCAGTATAAGTTCCAGATGCAAAAAAGCAACATTTTAAAGGTGGGACTAGATGCTATTTTTTTAAAGACTACATGACCGCGACAGGAAATATTGTATGTATGTTAGAATGGATTAATGTAACACAAAGTTACACCACGTAAGCAGGCATTATAAATACCATTTGTTCTTCCACATGTGGACCTTCAGGGCAGGTTTATCAAGTAACATTACATTAACATGGCGCAGCAACACACACACAAACTGGATCATGGACCACAATATGCTATGACAAAGCTAGCAGCTTGTGGCAAATCTCTTCGCAAAATAAATCCTGAAAGACTATAATATGTCGGTTAACCCTGGGAGCAACACACACAATAAGGAGAATATGTTACCCACACACTGTAAAGCCAGCCTGTATGCCAAATTATAGGCAAACGTGAAAGTTAATCTTACATACATTCAACAGACAAACTAAAAAGGTTAAAAGTATTGTCGATCATGCATTAAAGCTGGGGTATATGATTTGGGAGAAAATAGCAGTTGGGATAGAGATTTGAATCTAAATACCTCAACCGCTCCACTTGTGTTCTCTCTGGTCCCTCCCTGACACGCTCTACCTGCTGTAGCTCCTTCCTCCGAACGACAGTTCTGCGCGTTCATTTCTTTTCAACTGTCTTTCCCGGTCTTTCCTCGTATCCTTGCTTTCTTAGCGATGTAAGCAGTTGTTTTTAAACAGGAAATAGGACATTTGGGGGCTTTGATTGTAGACATTGCTGTTTGGTGGCTGCTGTAGTGCCAAACTGTCAGCCTGCTAGGGTCGTGAACGCTCACGCAATTGACGCAACAACGTCGGTGCCAAAGTGAATGGACAGTCCCAACAGCCAATAAGAACGGAGAATCGGAGCCTCGTTCTGATTGGTCAAAGTGTACATGAGCGGTGGCAGTTTTTGGGGGCGGCACACAGAGGCAGGGGAGAGCAAAGTGATGAGTAGATATTCTCAGACCACTTCACCTACATTTAGGTGAATGGCTAATATGACATTTTTGCCAAATATTACAGTGAAAAAGTTACCCACCCCAGCTTTAAGTAACATTAACTTATTTTAAATTTGCAAACCTGTGCGGTCAGAGAAGCTTGTATATCTTCTAGCTTCATAGTCTTGTGCTGGCGTGTCAACTTCTTACAAGAAAAAAAGATGCAGCTTGCAAAATTTGTTCTTAAGTAAAACCATGTTTTGCATTGCAACAGCATCAGGTAGGTTTTATTTTTGCTTCAGGTCGCTTCTATGCCCGTGTGACACAACTGAGCTGAGGCATTTAATATCAAGACTTTAAAAGCACCAATGACCTGCTTAAACGAATGATCGTTTGAATTGAAGACCGACATTCAGACCCCTGTAATTGTGATTATTTTGAAATTGGGCCCTATCCAAGCCCCTCTTTTTATACTCTTAATCAGCTGTGATTTATTGCCATTATTTTAAATTACATTTATATTTAAAATATTGTCCAGGGTGTACCCTGCCCTCGCCCAATGCAGCTGGGATTGGCTCCAGCCCCCCCCCGCAACCCCTAACGGGACAAGCGGTAGAAGATGGATGGATGGATGGATTTAAAATATTTGTTTACTAGAGAGTAAGTTACTTTCTTATTTTAAATATTTTTTTTACAAGAGACTCAAGTTATGTTCTACCTTTTAAATAGCAATATTTAAAATAATTGTATTGTATTTGCAAGAAATTCAAGCTATTTATTTTCTAATGTTTAAGAGAACTTGATTTTTACTTCAAAACTGAAATGTGACATTTTCATTTCAAGCAATGCTTTGATTTCAGTTGGAAATATTATGCATGTACATGTACTGACCTTATCAAACATGGAATCCACATATTACTGTATGTCTCATCATCAAATATATCAAAAACAAATCAGTGACCAACTTTCTTCTTAAATAATTAAATACCCTCTACACCAAATTGCATGCAAGGCCAGGCAAAACAAACAGTTGTTTTTATATATTTCTTGTTTTTTTTCTTAAGGAGGACATACCATAGAGAGGAGGGATGGTGGCATATTGTGACTGGAACATGCTGGCTATCCTTAAGTGCTCTGGGTAAATACTGGCAAGGTGAATAGACCAGCTTGAGCTGTGCAGGCTGTCACCTTGGCACTTATCAGTCAGTGGCTCTTCGTGCTGTCTCTTCCAATTATCACTCACAAACAGGCCACAAGGAGACACACGTGACTTTGACCCTCCGGACGCATTTCTCATCCAAAATGTATACTTGAGAGAAGCAAATTCGAGGGACATAGACAAAGAGTCAAGAGAGTAATAATTTGAACAGATGATGCACACAACATAAGTGAGTTATTTCTTCACCCAGTCTCTTATCACTATTGCTGTATCTCGCTTATGCTGTGGGAGTGACAGTTGTCTTCAGATCGCCTTAAAGATAACAGTGCGTCTGAGTGCTACTTGTTACGGGATCAAGCCACCCTCATGGCACACACATGCAATCCCCATCTTCATAAATCTATCTGAGATCTTATCTAGCCCAACTCTGCAGCCACCACTCCTCTTTTAAGTACCTCCAGTTCACCCTCCGCTGGTGAATAGCAATCAAGTGCCACTTGTAAGTGAAAATTTCACCCAAATTGATATTTACTTTTCAGTCATTATGTCAACCCACATGGCGGACTCATGCGATCCCATTGTTGTTGCACAGGGACACTTTGAGGTTAGAGAGGTTGCTTTCCTAACCAGCGGGTGCATCTTATTCCAACTATACATCATCAAGGCCGAGCTATTGTGCTCTTCTCATGCCGTTATTTTTTGGAAAAGAGGAGAAGCTTGTTGCATGAAAGGTTGCAGGAAGTCAAAAGAAAAAACACCAGCTGCTGCCTTTAGGTAAAAGATTTAGCAGGTTATTGAAAATACAATTTTATAGTTATACCGTCATCTTGAACACCAAGCGGCATTACATTTCCATTTTTAGAGTTATTCATACTTGGAAAGAGCAACGTTACACTTCACAGCAGTTCCTACAGATAACTTATTCCTAAAACAGTTACAGTATTTAGCTTTTCATCATCCATTTTAATTTTCCCTTTCAACAGATTAAATAATTTTAGTTTTTCTGGATGATTGCACAGGCAGTTCTTGGCATATTTTAAGCCCTGTCAGTAGCCTCATCTTGTTTTGAAAACTCCCCAAAGAAAATCTAAATCCTGCCAGATGGTTGAGCGGCTTAAATTATTGAATTAAAAGACTGTCTCCCCTATTTGGTCCACCCTCGATATACAGTAAAACAGCACTGCACAGATGAAGTATGTCTGGAGTGTGGATACAACTCTTTCCAGGTAATTGCTGCAAATATTTGCCTTTTCAACCCCACCGCACAAATCTGAGCGGGTGACATTACTATCAAAAGAAGTGGTAGTCGTCAGGGAAAACCTTGCAGATCAACTTGTTTGTTATAAGGGATTCAAATTCACCTTTAAGAGTGTACCGGGAAGGAATGACCCTCAGAAACTTCTAGTGTAAATACAAGTTTATTAGGGATGAAAATGTTCCATGATAAACAAGGGGGGGAAAGAACATTCACAGTTAATTTCATCACCATAACATGCTGCCCTGTTACATTGCTAAACTTCAAAAACCCAGTCGCACTGCACAAATAGCTTCTTTACAAAAATACTCTCCTTAAGAGGAAAAAATGTTAAGGGGGAAAAGGGGCAGATTGGCGGAGTAAATTGGAGATTTTTCGTCACCCTTAATTTGATCAATACCTTCACAATAGAAAAAGAAAATGGAAACACTTAAAATAGTAGGCATACAGCTTAATTGAATAGTCCCTATAGAATGCTTTTGCTTGTGTAAGTTGTATGAACAAACCCTCATGAGCACCAATAACATCTGCAGTTCTACACTTGAATAATATACAGTGAGCTAGCCAGCAACAAACCGAGGTGTGATGGTAAAAAATAAATGACATGTACGTGAAACAGTAGGCAATTGGTCAGGTCAGTTTAGGATACATCAGAGGTGAATTAAGGATGGATGGAAAAAGGCAGGTCTTTAAGAGATCCTGTGGTAAACTCAGTCAAAGGTAATTGGTCGGTGTAGGTCCGATGAAAAGTTATTGGTTATTTCTATGAAGAGGTAGGATAGTTGTCATGGTCCATTGGTCAGGTCCCAGGATTAAACTATAATGAACATTCATACAGTACTTTTAAGATTCTTAAGAGACAAAAAAATGCTGATCCGTCACCTCATGAGCGGTTGTTCCTCAAACTGTGTAGCAGTAAAAGAAAAAAAAAATCTTCTAATTCATCCATTACATGACCATAAATATTCAGAGAAATAGTCCCAACATCTGATCTCATTGATGGGGCTTTCTGGTGATTTAGTTTGGTTGGCTCAGCTGTGTAAATACATATGCAGAGTGGGAACTAGTATCATTATATCAGTGATGTATCGATGGTTACTCGAGTGGTTATACAACTAGCAATACATCTATATTTGTGCAATGAAATATATCCAAATTAAAATGTTAGGACGTTTTGGGACAAATCTAAGTTTATGGCAAATGTTGAGACTTAACAAAAGAAAAAAAAAAAAGACAATTTCAATTCAGAAACGCACACTTAATAATAACGATTAATTCATGTGTTCCGAAATGTGGTAACAAATTAAAATCCATCAAATGCATTGTTTGTTATACACAGAACAGTCCACTTAACATCTGGTCCTACTTTACAAACAGTGATCCTTCACTTTCGTCCAGAGCAATAATGAAGACACACATATTGGAGTGGATCAGCTATACATTCACTTTGCGGAAAAAACTTATTTAACAGAAAGGCCAAAGGCTGGCTTCACATGTACTGTAATATTAAAACCACAAAGGATGATGGGACACACCTAGTACAAAAATACTATAAAATCCATTCAAAGCTAGTCTTTACCAACATTAAAGGACCATTTGTGGTGTTGCATCTACAAAAAGGTCAAATCCATTTAGTTTATTTTCCACTAATTGCTTGATAGAAGATGTTTGAATGGATTTGTAAGCATTTTGGATCTTTGTGTGATCGCTGCACTAGAGGCATAAGGTAGGTGAAGGCCACAACAGACACTTGAGTGAAAAGGAAAAAAAAATAATTAGAAAAATAGCATGACTAGATTTTAATAACTGGCTATGGCTCCTAAAACGTAATCACATTGACATTTTCTGAATTTTAGGCCGAATACAAAAATCGCTCTATACAGTATAAAACTAGAACTGAGAGAACTTTACAAAAATGCTTCATCTGTGCAAGTATATCCATCAAAAGGGAAACTTCAAATTACTATACCCAAAGCAACCTAGAGAAAAAAGGACTCTTTACACAGTTAAAAAACATGAGTGCTAAGTCTCTTACTTCTTTCTCTGGTGGGGTCGCCTTTAACCTTAGCTTTTGTTCCTTTTCAATTCCAATTCATCTTACATTTTCTTTACTACTACTTAATATTTCCTAAAAAAGTCTTAACGGTGAAATTTAACATGTCTAACATATTGTATCTACATTTCTGATTGTTGTTTTACAGTAATATAGGTGTCGTGAAACATGGCTGACTTATCCTTCCTTTAATATCTAAGTACATGACTACAGCGGGAGCACAAAGAAGTAAAGTATCTGCATTGCCTTGCTACTACTGTACAATGGTTGCCTTCTCTTTTATTTAGAAATGATAGGAAGGGTATGCCAAACACTTTTTTTTTCTTGAGTCCTAGAGCCATCTTACTGGCTCTGGGCGTCACGGACCTTGGCTTGCAGTGCATCACAGGTCTTCTTGGCGTCACCTAGCAACATTGCAGTGTTGGGCTTGTAGAAGATGGGGTTGTCAACAGCTGCGTATCCCACACCCAGGGATCGTTTCATCACAATCACCTGGAGTGGGAGGACACACACACACACACACACACACACACACACACACACACACACACATTAGCCTCATATTAGAAAATCATAGACGACAGTACTGCAGAAGACGCTTTTTAAAAATAACTTTGAGGATCTGCAACTTTCAAGATTAGAGATTCAGTGACACTTAATCTAAAAGTAGGGTAAAGTATTTTATTTCAGTGGGTGGGTTTACTAAAAGAGTGCCCAATGATGCATGCATGAGTCATGTGGGAACACATTCTTGTCTTTTCATCTGTGCACCTGTATGTGTGTCTCTGCGTTCATTCGTGTGAGTGTGCATGGTTAGGTAGAATGTCCCCTGATTTCCCCTGGGGGAAAGTGGGTGGAATCTAGTGGGAGGACTGTACAAATCCCAGGTCTCGGAGCGGTGCCAGTGGGATGCTCTGAATGTCATCATTCCACAGCGACAAAGTCACCACTAATCCGAACAGGATGGGACTGCACCTGGAACTGTAACAATCTGTGTCTATGTATCTGTGAGCCTGGGTGCGTGTTGGGAGTGTGTGTGTCTTTAAATGGAGGCCCCTCTACGGGTGTGTGGACTCCCCAACATTCAGTTGTGGTGATAAAAAACAGTCCAGTTGTTGTAAAATCTTCCATTCCTCTTTATCTTTTTGGGCTTCAGGACAACCTCATTATCAAGCATGCGTGCACCAGATGTCTCACCTGCTTAGACTTCCAGACCTCCAGCACAGGCATACCAGCGATGATAGAGTTAGGATCTTCCTGGGCGGCTGAGTTTACTGTGTCATTGGCACCGATCACCAGGACCAAGTCAGTCTCTGTTTGGAGGCATAACAAATTAAAATTAGAAGAAATATCTCAATCCTTTAGTTGTTTTAGTCTCCACTTGATCTTGAAGTGCAGCATTTATATTCAAATTTCCTGTATTGTTTAAATGACGTTAAATCTTTTTCCCCCTCTTACAGTCTTTTGCTTATCAACTCAGCCACTATTAAGTCTATCTTCAAACACAATTTCATTTGTGCTATGGTTTTGTGGAGTTTGTCACACATGTGGCACAGTGCCAACAATGGTTTCAGTACATTCCAAATCTGATTCTTCTTATTATGTGTATCCTGTTTTTGAGGATTGGAGATATGGCTCACTTAGTTGTGGCTCATTTAGTTGGAGATTGTGCAAGACACATTTGAATATGATGTAATCGCAATTGCTGGAGAAGGTGAAAAAAAAAGCTTTGAAGAAAAAACATGTCATACATTCTGTAACAAGTGGTTTACATTTACACAAACAAATTGCCTCAATTAGACACTATAAAAAGACGGTGTAAAATCAAACATGTTGGGTAACAACAATTCTCGATGAAGCAGGAAGAAATTTATGGTAGGTACATTTTATTTAAAAAAACAGAAAGGAGTGGACCTTACCAGGGAAATCTTCATTAATCTCTTCCATTTCCAGGACAATATCATATGGGACACCAGCCTCAGCCAACAGTACGTTGAGCTGACCAGGCATACGGCCAGCTACGGGGTGAATACCAAACCTGTGGGTACACGGAGCACTTGTTACAAAGACACTCCATTACAGGCCTGGTTATTGATCACTCTAAGAAAGACTTGAAAAATTAAGAAAGGAGATGGGATCAAATAAATAGCAGAGAAGGACCGGCGGAGTGGAGTCACTCAAAAAGTCAATTAGCCATGTCATGTAATCAGAGCTGGAAATTGCCACAACATTCTGGCGGCTGGCTTTCTCCAGCCGCTTTCACTATGCGATGACCACCATTTTGGAGATTTATTTTGTATTTGTTCGGCAAAGTTTAGGCGGATACAGAGAGCAGACAGCCTGACGGTTGTGGGATCTATCAGCGACTGTGTCTGCCGATTGAAAAGGTCAGCTTCATCCCCTTTCATGTAATTCCAAGCAATCTAAATGTATTGGAGGTTTGAGGACAGCATGAAGACGCAGAGGCAAAAGTGTGCCGTACTTTCAAACTTCATACTGTTAATAAAATGTAGAGTCCACCGAAAAGGGAATAAAACAGCATGTGGGCCATTACGTTTGAAGAGGAGTTGTAGAGGGATTACACACAGGCTGATAATAATAATAAGACGACAAAAGTGACAAATCAAGATAATGTATTATAATGCATAACAGAAAAAATAGCAGAAAAAGAGATCAGGGTGAAGGTTTTTTTTCTGACCACCCACTTTCCTGTAATCAGGCACAAATGCTCTAAGTAGCAGCAGCTGCAGCAGCCAGGATCAAACGACTGCGGCAGGACAATTACACAAGCTTCCGCTGTACCTTGTCCCTCCTCTCCTTTCGTTTGCATTTCCTCTCTCTCATGCTTTCTTTTTCTTACACACAGCTCTCTTCCTATCTTTCATATCCCAACTTATTGTCAACAAACCCACATCCTATAGCTCCTCTTGTCTGGCTTTCATAGTGCAGTTTACATCTTGTATAAAAGGTAACACATTTTCTTATTTCCCTTCCCACCTGAATTGACCATGCACATCTATCTATACTCTATGCAAATGTGTACACACCCTGTGTTTATGAAAATATGTTTGTACATGTACTACAAACTTCTTACTCTGTTTTGATAATGTTCATTTACTTCAAATACATTAGTTTCATCATCCCTGAGAATGTCACTTAGACCACCACCCAATCATTATTTTAGTCTTGCACTTTATATAGTTGAACTACAGTCGGACAGGTACTATATCACTGTGCATTGCCCTGTGCAATTGTGTATGTAACGAATAAACTACACTATCCCTTTACCTGACACTCTTGCCAGCCTCTTTAAGCAGTTTCACCAGCTCAGCGATGGGGTACTGGGCCTTTGCGGCACAGAGTCCATAACCTGAAAGAGATATTAAAATAACAAGTAAGAATGAGCTGATATTAAAACCGAGTAAAGACTACTTATCTTTTGCCAAAATGAACCAGTCCAAGATAAAGATTTGAGGGCTGAGACCCTCATGTTGATACAGATGTTGCTAGAGGTTGTTTAGTGCAAGCAGCTCAAAACATGTCGTGACCTCAATGTGAACGAACCCAGACTCTATGACAGTTTTTAACAGGTTTGACCTTTATCGTAGCTTTAAAAAAAAGGGGATAATTAGAAGATGATTTAAGAGACGGGTCCAAGATCGGAGTTAAAAAGTAGCTAATTAGAGCAAAGTCTGGATGACACCTTTTTTTGTTAAATATCGCTACATTTCTTTCTCTTCAGCCACATGTCTCTGATGCGTAAATTAGCACAAAATATTAATATGACAGCAGTTGATGAAAAAATGGTTTTAGCACAGTACATGAAAACCTATTTGTCAGCACTACACAATTGGTCAAATAACAAATTTGGAAATTTGGCGAAACAATTCTTTTGGATTATAGATAAAAAGTTTGAATCATTTTCGAGCGTACAAGTTTAATTATGCTGGTGTTGTACTTGATATTTAATCACACACACAAAACACATGTCAAACGGTCCAGTGGTGTTTACTAAACGTCTCAACAACTAGTCAGAAACTTCTTGTTTTAACACAAATCAAAATGACAAGGTTTCCAACTTAGCAAGGGGAAAGGAAAGAAAACAAAAACTCTTCAAGAAAAATGGTTGACTGTCTGCAGTTGCAGTTCAGGCTTTTTACTATCCCCCCCACACACTCTCCCCATCATTACAATTCTTTCAGTGCTTGTGCTCCCAATATTCTCTCTGGAGTTTCTCGTATAAGAAAAACAAGTTGACCCAGACCATGCAGAGATGGGCCACACGAAGCAAGGAAAACACTTATGTTTATCAGGCAGTCTCAACCGTTTCCACAGATGTCAATCAGGCAAAGTGACTATGACGGCCCCAATTAGGTAGAATTGTCAAAATGGAAACATGGAAACAAGGGGACTGACTGAAAGCCAAGACTGCGTAACAATATTAGTCCGACTACTCACTACTAGTGTAGAGAGAACACTTATGCATGTGGATTGTATGGGGCCCGAAACATATGGCCTTATCTAAAGGTAACTGTTGCACACAAGCTGACGTGTGACCTTTGTTTAAATAATAATAATTTAGATCAAGTGTGTGCCTTTGATGTCCTGGTTTAGAGGCTTTGTGATGCCCTCACTGACCTTCAAAGCCTGAATACTTGATGTATTTCAAATCACTAGATTTCCTAAATTTAGTTTGACAGGTTCTATTATGATTCGTTCAAGATTTGCTTATTCTGATCCTCATATTTCAGTGGTTTATGTTTTTGTAAAACCCTTTAAACGAAATGCCTGGTACTTTAATATTCAACTTGTCTTGTCGTGGTATTGTTTGCAGACAATTTTGGGAGAGAGGAAAAAAAAACACATCCTTTTTCATTTCCGCCCCTTCATTTCTCCTTATCCTTCCAACTAAAAAGGGGTTGGCCTGTTTTTGGTTTAAGCATTTGTGTGTCAGTCTCACACAAAAAAGAAAAAGAAGATCTACACTGAATACTATAGCTATCTATCACTTCTTTATTCTCCCCCTCAGCCACGTGACCACTTTAATTTTGCAATTCTTGTAAATTGCGGGGGGTTTCCTCTGAAGAGTTGGGATTTGTATATCGGCACTGTGACTGGAATCGCCAATTTGCAGGCTGGATGCCTTTAGTCTGTGCTTACATGTACCCACGTGAGTAAAATAAATCTTTGGAACTGTGGACTAGTTCACAACAGTCTGGCAACGGTCGACTGAAATGTCACTGGGCCACACAATGATGAGTTTATGGACAGCAACACCAAGGACCATTTTATTAGTCGGATGTGGGAGGTGCAGACACATATTCATAGCCAAATATTGAAAACATGTCAAAAGAAGAAAAAGCATGTAGCTGGAACAAAGGTTGGACCCCACACTCTAACCCACACAAAAATAACTGAAGCCAATTTTGAATGTAGTATTTGAATTGTCAACAAAAGCCCAGCATACCCTCATTCCATCTCATTTTCCCTTGACCTTGCACATATATATACGGCATATATATACGCTGCACTGTAGAATGTCTATTTACCAGGGACTGACGACCACACAGAAACCCAAGTGTGTGTGTGTGTGTGTGTGTGTGTGTCCACTCTACCATGACTTGTCAATTAGCCTAGCAAAATGGTGATGTAACATGGGTCAAGAAAAGGTTAAATAAACAGAACACACACTTCGCTAATGCTGGTGGCTGGCAAAGTCAAAGTACCATGTTTTTCTACTCGCGTACAAGTTAGTTTAGAGTGAGTGTGTTTGTCCTACCTGGAACGATGATTACGCTCTGGGCCTCTTTAATCATATCGACACTCTGATCCACGTTGACCTCTGTGTGAGTCCCGATGATCTCCATGGGCTTTCCTGTACCGGTGGAAGACGTGCCGTAGCCTCCCAAGATCACATTGGCCAGGGAACGGTTCATGGCCTGAGAAGGGAGGAAGACATATTCTGCATTTCCTTTTTGTTTTTCTCCCTTTTGCGTTAAATTCATCGACTGCATACAGCAAAATATGGTAAATCGATATTGTATCATTTTTTAAAAAAAAAAAAAAAACACACACACATTTGTGACTCGAGATTGTGTGCAGGACAGGGACGCTGTTATGGTAAAGTTAGAGTCCCCTCCTGGTGGACAGGAAAGGAACAAATACAAGAAAAGGTGTGCTGATGTACCTAAACACATCACATGCCGTTCTTAACTTTACAACAGTGTTAAGAGAGCTACAGGTTTTTTTTTTTTTTTTTTTTTTTTTTTTTTTTTTTTTTTGCGACACTCACCACACACATGATGTACGACAGAATGGCTCCAGATGAGCCAATGAGAGCTCCGACGATGGTCAGCAGGTTGTTATTGAGCAGGAAGCCCTCTGCACAAAGGGCCCAGCCTGAGTAACTGTTCAGTACAGTGATCACCACAGGCATGTCAGCGCCTCCAATAGCTGCTGTCAACGTTACACCCTAAAAGGATAGAAGAAGAAAACAGAAGGTTTTTAAGTATAAACAAAAGGATAAAATAAAATTTAAATAACTTCACTTTCTCTGACTTTGATTTTTTATTGTTGACTAGCTCAAGCAAGTGAAGGATCACAACGAGCACACAGATGATGATACTTTATACTGTACTATAGAGACTGATTATATCAGACACAGCTAATTTGTTTTGAACTGAATCTGAAAATATGTTCATCAAACTTCTTATAGAAAATCCCTTTTGCTGTCTCTTGCCTCACTTTTTTTCTAACTCTTTTAGCCATTTCCCTCTTCCCGATGGTTTATTTAAGTATTTTAACAACCTGACATGTCTGTAAGAATTCAAGCAGATTCCAAACCGCAATATTCAAGTTTGATTCGGTTCGGTTGATGGGCCTCACTGAGGCCAAAAACAGTCCCCAAATACACTCACGCACCATGACAGCGGAGAGAGCAGAGACAGATCCAAGGCAGGTGATCCCTGTGAGATAACTGGGATCCAACATGTAGGGAATCATCCCACCAAAACTGCCTGCCATCAGACTCGCATTCAGAGCATGACGACCAGGGAGCATCAGAGGGGGAACTGCTCAGAACACCTGTATGGAGGGAGGGAGCGGGAGAATAAGGATGATGGGGGGGGGGGGGATGAAATTATATGATTAGAAAAACATCAATAATAACTGTAATCAAACATTTATTTATCATTCAGCTGGAAAGTCGTGTTCATGCATAATTTGTTCTCATGAAACGCTCGCAGCCTACATGGAAATTACA